>NQFO01000516.1:0-49401 GCA_003991265.1 Pseudoperonospora humuli
CAGTCGTCTCCTTGAGCTCCTCCGCTTCAGTCTCAGACGGCTCATTTGACTCGTCAGCAGTCGCCTCGATCTCCACCAACGTAGCCGAAGCTTCTTCCTCGCCGTCTGTCAAGCCAGAAAGCTCGTTCGCCAAGACTTCCTCCGACTCCAATTCGTTATCCGGTACACTCGCAACGTCTTCAGCAGTAGTCTCCTCAACCACGTCATCATCGTCATCCTCTGACAAGCGTTCTTCAAATTCAGCAGGAGCGACCGATTCCTCATGACTCTTGTCACTTTCATCTTCCGTCGACACATACTCATCGTCCGACGTGAGGCCAGCGCTCTCCTCAGACGAAAACTCTTCTGCATCAACGTCGCTCGAGCTATTAGACAGCTCAAGCTCAGCGACTTCTTCTGCCTGCGCGTCAGCGGGGCCTTCTTCAGAGACCACTACTTCTTCCTCTTCGTCACGCAACATCAACGCTTCGGTCTCAGCCTCAGCTGAATCGTCGTCCAGCTCTTTCTTGTCTGCCTCCAACTCACGTCCATCGATCGACGAGCTCACAATATCTTCCCCACCGTCCTTCGTTAGCGCCAGCTCGTCCATATCGGCAACAATCAATGGCTCACTGTCTTCCGTCACTGAATCCAAGTCCAAGCTTAGCTCAGGCGAATGCTCCACCTGTGCGACTTCGGAGCTAGCCGAGTCCTCTTTGACGTTTTCCGCCTCAGCTTCCAGCCCCTCATGTGTTCTGCCAGTATCCAACTCCACATTTCTTGTCTCTACATCAACGTCAGCCTCGCTATTGATAGTCGCACTGAAGTCTTCCTCGTTGACAATACTCGTCGGATCGACGACTACGTCTTCTGATGCATCAACAACAGCATCCTCAGATGCAACCTTAACTCCAACTACCTTTGTCTTCTCACTCGAAACACCCATCTCTTCGCTACCACCAAGCAAAGGCTCTGAGTCTTCATCCAACGACAAAAATGACAGCTCGGCAGACTCAGCATTCAGCGCTTCATCCGTATTGAGCTCAGGGTACGACAAGTCAAGACCGTCCTGGTGCACTTCCACCTCCACAACGTCCTCTGATTCGGCAGTCGCATCTCCAGCTGACGTCTCTTCATTTCCTTCCACCTCAGCTTCCCATCCTTCATCGACATCATTCGAGAGAGCGTTCTTAGCTTCGGCTGCAGCATCCACCACCTCAGTCTCAGTAGCGTCCGAGACTCCGTTAGCGTCATCAACAACGGACCCAGTCTCTTCTGCTATAATGCTCTCAGAGTCGACCTCAGTCCAAGCCTCTCCCACTCCAGCCTCATCAACTGACTCTTCAGACTCATGCTCGCTAGCACCAATCCAATCAGTCTCTTCCAAAAGTGCAGCATCTTCCAACTCCATCTCACTACCTGATTCCTTCGTAGCATGCTCCTCTCTGTCGGCTTCTGAGACAAGTGAAAGGGAGTTCTCTTCACTGTCAATCGTCATGTCTTCACTAACGGGCATAGCATGCTCTTCCTCTACCAACACATTACTCGCCACATCGGTAGCAGGATCGCCAGCTTTCAGCCTTTCGTCAGACATGTCCATTTCTTCCTCAACTACAACTTGCTCCAATGCATCAGGTACTGACGCAACAGCGTCATCCTCCGCCACGCTTACCCCTTCTGCTGATAAGTCATAAGCATCAAGGCTGTCGGCAGAACGATCGCTGTCCACCTCGGAAGCTTGCTGAAGTGAGCCTATGTGCACATCACTTGCACCATCTTCATCCAACGACGACACATCATCGGTATCGTCATCCGCCGCATATTCCACAACCGAAGACTTCTCCGAAACCTCCTCATGCTCCATCAGCTCAACAACAGAAGACCACACGAATGAGCCCACATCCAATGACAAGTCTACCACGGGCTTTGCATAGCTATCGTAAAACTCTTGCGGCGGTACTTGATCCTTCACGGTTGCGATCCACGGCGCACCGAAAGATACAGGCGAAAACGGAACTAGTCTCGCCAAATTGACAAGGCTTTCACCAGAAAAGTGCGCAAATAAAGCACTCTCACGCGCCTTCCACTCCGAGCAAAAGCATCCTTCCCGATGTCGTTGACCAGCGTAGTCACCTATGCGCTCGTACGTGAAGCTCTCTAGCTCCTTCTTCAACAAAACACACTCGCCCGCAGCTTCCAGCTCTTGCTCCTCTTTGTCAAGAGAACGACACTCCCATGCATCCAACACGACAAAGCTGACGAAAACAGCTCCGAGCGAAAAATACAGCAGCAGCGACAGCCAAAACAACAGCGAGATCGTACGAGCAAAACAGCCTCGCTTCTTCCCGGTGCTCTTGCCGACCATGCGAGCGCGATGTGCATGCTCAAGCACCTCCAGGTTTTCTTCCAGACGCTTCACGCTCAATGCTCCATACTTCCCTTTCAGCAATCGAACAAGCTCACGTTCCTTGCCAGCGTACTGCTTCGCGACGATGGCGACGTTTTTCAGCTTGTCAGGCTGGTGGTTCTTGTATAGTTCCTTCAATAAGCTTTCCAAGGTCACAGCAGGACGTTCCGCGCCAGATCTCTTATGATTCTGGGCAGACGATTGATGGCGCTGGCGAAGTCCTGAAGATGCAGCGTTGCTGCTCTTCATACCAGTCTCATGACGAGGAGATAGCTGATTGGATTGGCCGGTTGGCTCTTTGTGTTGGCTCATCGGAGGACGTCCGCTCTCGAAAACTGGGCTTTCCGTGCCCACAACAGTCGCATTGTCTTCTTCGCCGATCTTTTGCGAGTTTGGAAATGAGGCCGGAGGACCAGACACACTAGGGATGTTGCCACCAGACGGATGCTGCAGAGATGAAACAGGGCCCGTAGAATCTCCGTCACCTGGAGCCGAAGAGGTACTAGCTTCTTCGGCAACCTGACGTGCATGAGAGCGCGACTTGTCGTTTGCCGGGAAAGACGTGACAGGAGATGATACTGCAGATACACTAGCATCAGCAGCACCAAGGTCCATATTGCTGACAGGCGTAGGCGGATGAAAGAACTGCGGATGCCGCGGGTGACCTTGCCGCCCTACCTTTGCGTGTGTCGAAACGTCAGACGATTTCGTTGCGTGCTGATCATTGGTGTCTTTGTCGCTGTTGATGGCTGTGGAAGCGCCACCACCAGTTCCGCTTTCGAATCGAGCCTTCAGTGCTGCAACCTTTGCCGCGCCATATCGCTTCGTCAGCTCAGCAAACAGCCACTTCTCACGGCCCGCGTACCTCTTACCGTATACCTTTGCCATCCTCAAGCGTTTGTTGTCCACCTCCGTAAAGAAGTCAACCAACAACGTCTCTAACGATACGGATTCTACCGGCGCAGCCATATCAGCGTTTTTGGCAAAGGTGGATGGTAAGGCTGCCTGAGTCTCAGACTCTGCGAGAGGTGGGGAGTGAGAAGAACTGGGTGGCGGAATGTTGGGATCGTGACCAGCAACAACTGCGGCTTCGACACGAGACTCTGGCTCAGGTTGAGTGGCTTGAGTAACTTCACTGGACCCTGTAACAACCTCTGACGCATCATATTGAGGTTTGGTATGCTCTACCGACGCCTGCGATGGCGGCAGGACGGCTGTAGACGCGGCAGAATTCGACGAAGTAGGTGGTACCATTTTGACGTTGCTTGCTTCCTCAGCGCTCATGAAAGAAGGCATTGATGTTGCAGATGGTCGCCTTCCTGTTTGGTCATGAGAATTGTTACTTCCCATACCGTTGACGCTTATCATGTCGCCATCTGCAGTAGCAGCATTCCTACCATCCTGGTGCTTCAATACATTGTCATTGGCTGGAGGCGTTTCTGCCACAGGAAGCATAGATACAGCTTGCGATGGAGATGCTGTGAGTGGAACCACGTCGTCGTTCTGCACACCATGCGCGGTATTCTGGTTCTCCGGTGGAGCAAAATCTTGCTGGTGAGAGTACAGAGGCGACGGTGTTGCTCCCGCATTCAAAGCTGCAGCAGGATACTGTGGTGGGATTTCTTGTTGTGCGCCAAGAGGCATCGAAACATCATTCTGCCCCATCTGCTGAACGGAGTTGGCAGAAGCTTTGCTCTGACCTTGTGCTTGGCGCGGAGACAGCAGCACTGACTTGAGTTCGTACTCTCCAACAGTGCTCGTACTTGAATCTGTCATCGACGTATGAGCAGCTGATGTAGAAGTCACCACCGGATCTAGCCCCGTCGAGCCAATCGTAAACACGGGCGGAAGATCTTTCATTGGAGTTGCACCTCCTGACGCCCATGGATCCCAGAGCGGTCGATTTGGTGACCGAGGCGATGGAAGCCCAAACTGCGCAGTGCGATTGTTAACCGTCTGCTCGAAAGGTTGAAGAGGGACTGCCGAAGACTGCTTTTGAGGCATCGAGGGAGTGGAGATTGGAGGAGTCGAATCCAGTACTTTCTTCTCAGCTGTCACGGCTGGCGTCTCAATTTCTGATTGTAGACTTGCTTCTTCAGCGATCGCTGGAAGTTCATCAACCGCGGCAGCAGTGCTTTTCTTTGCTTTACCAGCTTCTGCTTGTTTCAGTTTAGCTGCAAGGTCGCGAATAAGCTGTTCCTGTTGCTCCAGCTTCCGCCGCGCAAGCTCGCGGTCTCGCTCTACCTCTTGTACAGTCCGCTCTAGTTCGTCCACCTTTGATAATGAGTTGGTTAACTCCTCTGTATGCTGCTTTGTTTCTACTAGCTGCTTACGCAAAGTTGCCTCCGACAGCTGTAGCTCGCGCACATAACCCATAAGGCTGTTCACGCTGGTACGCGTGGGCAGCAACTTGGACGCGACCAGCTCGTTACTCCGCATTTGACGTAGCTTATCAATTGAAAACTGGGGCTGTCTTGTGCTGTCAAACGCCGAAGGGCACGACTGTGGGCCGTTCTTCTCTTCGTCGTACACTGGAGGAGACATGGCTGCAAGCACATTTTCCGAGCTGTTAGTACGAGAGCTCGCACGGCTGCCTACGTGTGCCGACAACTCGATGCGCACGCGCTGTGCTGCGCTTATTTCACCATCACGTTCTGGCGTAGGTTTACCTAGCGGTGTCTTGGGCGGCTGCACACCGAATCTACCTTCGCTCAGACTAGTGTGTTTATCTGCAACAACAGCACGTGGTTTCTCACCTGCCGGTACTCCAAAGAGCGACGCCGCTGCCGGAGTAAGGTTCTGCGGAGCTTCTTCTCTCGTTGCAGCCGAGGAGGCCCAGCTCAGTCTTGATATATGCTCCTGCTCGCTGTGTGCAGCGTTAGAGCCACTAACCGGCTCAATTTCGCTGCCGCTCCAGCTCACGTTGCTGTCAATGGACGAAGACGACGGACGCTTGCGGTTCTTGCCGTACAGTGGCGACTGATTCGACGTTAATCATACATAGAATAGAGTGCACATTAGTTCCTTGAGTCCGCAAGTTATCACCTAAAACAGTGCCTACATACGTCGTGGCGTCCCCCGACTCGCCCCGGTCGCCATCCGCGCGTAGCGGTGTCCGCGTTCGTGTTGGCGGGTGTAGTGAAGCCAAATGGCTGAGGCATATGCGACCGTGGAGGAGGTACATTCTGCTCATTGGCTGCAGTCTGTGGAGTCATTCCTAAGCCATTCGGGGGTCCAGTCCACCGAGCGGAAGGCTCGACGGGGGGGGCGCCGAATGCGCGTTTCCTATTCATGGGTTTTGGATTCGGAATGCGGAATGCGGAATGCGGAATGACGGCCACGTGCTCGTTCGGTGGTGGGATAGACGATTGATACAAAACTTGACACCAAATCTGCATCTCACCACATAAACGTGGGAAATTATTATGGCTCGAGGTAAGCGCAAGTCGATTACGCAGGCGTCGATTGAGGCGTTCGTAGGCTTGAGCCCCGCCAAGCGTATAGCTGAAGATGTGCAGTTTAAGGTGCCATTCTTGCCACTCACAGCTCCCGAGGAACCGACGCCTGCCACATTTCGTGCTGAAATGCCGCTGTACGAGCACCAGCGCCGCTCACTGCACCGCATGCTGCAGATCGAGGCGCGTGACGAGAGTGTAGCCAAGTTCAACTTCGGCGTGCTGGACTATTTCTCCAAAGGTGGCTGCTTGGCTGATGCTATTGGTATGGGTAAGACAGCAACGATGCTGGCGCTCATTGCGGGAGAACCGAGAGACTACGCAGCCGGAGCCAATTTGCTCGTGGCACCGTCGCATTTGTTGGCGCAATGGAAACGTGAAGTGGACAAATTTGTAAAGCAGGGCGAAATTGACGTCGTGCTGGGCTTGAGGCAATACATGGAGCTGGTGGAGAATCCAGCAGCGAGAGCCAACATCTCGAATCGAATGCTGGTTCTCGTGGGCGTGGAAGAAGCCGTCAAGTCGAAGAGTCATTACTACCAATACGGAAAAGTGTATCCAACGGCGACAAAAGGAAAGGGAAAGCCTATGTTTGTCGCACCTAGCATACTGCAGGAGTACGAGGAAGCAGCCAAATTTGTGCACAAAGCCTATTGCGGTCCCCTGTGGGTGAGTCCGCTGCATTTACCACATAAACAATGGAGACGAGTGATTTTTGAAGAAGTACAAGACTTGGTGCTGCCTGGAAAGAGTGCAAGGGATTGCTTCATTCAGCTTACGCGCAGATGCTTGAATGTATGGCTTATCACTGCGACGCCGTTTCCCGGTAAGGTCGAGTCAATGTACGCTAATAACCAACTGCTGGGATTCAAACGACTACGTCTATTGCCGCACGACCCTGCGTTTGACGAGATCAAGCGAAAACTTTATCTTCGCAACTGTGCACAAGTAAAACAGCAAGTAATCACCGATAAGATCAAGGTGAATGAGACATACATCCCTGTAAAGCTGCATCCCAAGGAGCTGTTGCTGTACAAGATTGAGCGAGTCCTTGCCGCAAAACTGACTGAATACGACGTTTTTGCTCTTGGTGATGTTGACGTGCTGACTGCTGGTGGAAAAGAGGGCACTGCTGGTACAATCGCTCCAAAGAAGTCGTCTGTGATCAGAAAAGAGGCATTGTCAGGGACGCAATGGATAGAGCAGTACCAATCTGCACGACAAAGTTGTGTGCAGGCTGGTATTTCGGATCGAATACTTGAGCGAGAGCGTGGAGGTAAGCAGAAGGACTCGAAAGACAACCTGGCATCAACGCTCGTCAAAATCAAGAGTCCCAATGAAGTGTTTCGTGACGAAAAGTACCATTTAAAACGTCAGTTGAATGTAGCGACAAAACGCAGGAATGAAGTGAACGTGATGGAGACTGCAACGCGTAACACAGTAGAAATCTGCCGTGCAATTCGCTCAAACACATACGCTGGTGTGCAAGAATGCTTTCAAGACCTCGAAGGGTCTGGCCTAAGCAAATTCTTTAATGAAAGCAGAGAAACTGTGGCGGGTTTTCGAATGCTCTACAAACACTATCAGTTTGGTGATGACACACCGGAACCGACGGAGCTGCTAATTTATCACGAAGGTGAGATTGAAGATTACATGCTGAAACACTTCGACACGATGGACAAGGTGGAAAAACTTGCCAAGGTTATGGAATCCACTCTGAACGAACGGTGTCCACGTGCTCGTGCCATTGTCGAAGAGCAGTTCAAACAGGTCACTGACTGCGTGGCACTTATTGGCTCCGAAACGATCCGCGAAGACGAAGCTGTCGAGGAGATGCCAATGTATGGCAGCAAAATATCGGCGCTAGTGCAATACTTGAGCCGTTTGCCAACGATTAAAGTCGTAGTGTTCACGATGTGGGATCAAGCATTGCGAGTTGTGGACAAAGCGCTTCGTCTGGCAAAGATCACAAGTGCTGTGTTTCTGCAACACCAGTCAAGCGAGACAAAGTCTGCTCACGTTGCCTCGTTCCTCAATGGAGACATGCAGGTTCTTATCTTGAACTCGCTTACGAGTGCGTCTGGAATCAATCTGCAGGTGGCATCTCACATTATTTTCTTGGACCCGGTCGGCTTCAGTCCCATGCAAGCCAGTACATTGGAGCAACAGGCTATTGGTCGCGTTTTACGAATGGGTCAGACCAATGACCTCGTGACTGTTGTCCGATTTGTTGCTGAGGACACCATGGAAGCCACACTCTACGACGATATTCACAAAGCGACAGCAGCAGCCGTTGCAGCAGATGCATCGTTTTTTGACGGAAAACGGGAAGATACCTACGTGTGTGCCGACTTTGCGGCACCAATTCGACGAATTGTGCGCATGTTTGCGCAAGCTTCAGACGGAGGCCAGGCGGAAGATGAAGAGATTCAGATTGAGGGGTCCATGTCGATCGAAGAAGCTATCAGTCATCGGATAGAGCAGGCCATAGCTGAAGGCGAAGTCTTTGATCTTACAGAAGAAGCACCGATGAATCTGGAGCAGCAGCTGAATGCGGCTCGAGACGTCTTGCAACAACGCAAGAAACGTCAAAGAATAGGCACTTTGAACTCGACAACCGTAGCAGGAGTGGTTATTGATGGGGAAACAGCAGTCATAAAGAATGAATCACAGCGCACTTGAAGATAGAGGACACTCCAAGTGTTTCTATCGCATAATGCATGCGCTTCGACAAGCGGAGACCTTTTGTTGCCTACTGTATGACAGTGCACACTGCTACACGCGTCGTCTTTTTACCCTTCAGCTTGCTCGCATAATGTCGAGTGCATCATTGCTTTGCCTACTGCAGATATAAGAACATGGCATGACACAAATATACAGCACGGAAAATGGGGAACTTCGTTTAATTAACGACGTGAAGCAGGCGCGTGTGCATCGGACAAACGTCACCATCGTTGTCACGCTACAATCAGTGTACGCAGCTCGCCCGTGAGGAGTGTGTTGCACGCGGCTTAAAGCTCACCACAGTTTTCCACAACCACGGCCTCCTTGGTCTTGCCCGACTGCGAGCCAACCTCTTCAATCTTCTTGACCACGTTCATGCCTTCCACGACGCGTCCAAAGACTACGTGCTTGCCATCCAGCCACGACGTCTCCACCGTGCAAATGAAGAACTGCGAGCCGTTCGTGTTAGGACCAGCATTCGCCATGGACAAGATTCCCTCGCCCTTGTGCTTCAGCACAAAGTTCTCGTCCGGGAACTTCTCGCCATAGATGGACTCGCCACCCGTGCCGTTGCCACGCGTAAAGTCACCACCCTGGCACATGAAATTCGGGATTACGCGGTGGAAAGCGCTGCCCTTGTAGTGCAACGGCTTGCCCGAGCGTCCTACGCCCTTCTCGCCCGTGCACAACGCGCGGAAGTTCTCAGCCGTCTTGGGCACTTTGTCGGCAAACAGCTCAAACGTGATACGGCCAACGGCAGCACCGCCAACAGTCATGTCAAAGAATACTCGGGGGTTCGGCATCTTGATGCTTGAGGAATGAATGTCTTGGGATTTCTTGAGTGTGTGTGTGCTTGCGACTTGGGGAATACGCGAGTGATATCCAAGGGGTGGCCACGGTCAAGGGGGAGAAAGAAAAAACCTCTTGATTAATGTATGGCGTCCAGTACCTCATCAAAGATACTCTCACTCTCAAAGCCGATCATCAGTTTCACAAGGGATTGTCGTCATTAGCCACTTCAACACAGTCACCGACGCATAGCCACACGGTCTTGGACGACGACGTCAGGAACTGACCAAAGAATATGCTGCTGCGCTGTCTCCGGTAGCGAGAGAGAACTTGTAACGGTCGTCGACAGAACTCACCCGTGCGTGGATCGAGATTAATGACGCTGCAGCGACTACACGGACCCGTGACGTCAAAGACACCATCTCCAATGCGTACGTGCCGCCACTTGTCTTCGTCAAAGGGCTCAGCACATCCGTCTACGATGAGATTGGCTCGAAATACGTCTTCACGGACACTGATGGTGCTGTCGACGGCAGCAAGCACGGAATTGAAGTGGGCGATGCTCTGGCGCGAGATGAGCAAGTACTGCGCCTGATTGGCAAACCCGATTGCCGGACGATGACTCACTAGACTGTCTTTGTCTTCATGCCCCTGGACCTCGGACTTGTGGTCATTGTATCGTTGTAAGCGATTGGACTGCAAAGCACAGAGGTGGTTGCTGGACACGCGCACGAGCGTACATGTCCGGCCAAGACACGAACTGAGCCATTGAGAGACATCCGAGCCTACATCGTACCCTCTGCACAGATCCGTGCAAACACGCATGTTGCGAAGATTGTCTTTGCTGTCGCGTTTTGTGCTTGATGTGTCGACGTGTAGAGGTATTGTAAATGACGGAAGTGTAGTCGGAGGTTCGAGGGCCGATGGCGACTGTCGTGACGCCGATTTGTCAGGAGCGCGATACGAAATCGTCAGTGTTTGACGTTCGAGATCAATGACGGGAAAGAGGAAATACAGCTCCGGTAAAACCTTGAGTGTAAGTGCACTTCCTGTTGACAAATCCACGATTGCAAATTCTCGATCAAACAGTAGCCCCCTAGATCCGATAGGCCATGTTTCGACGGCCATTCCGGAGCATGATTTGATCGGGAAAACTGTGATCTTGCAGAGGTGCAACCCTTCAGATACCTTCTCTTGGGCAAAAGACGTAGACAATGAGCTTTGAGCTAGATCTATCGGTGCAGTGCTGCACACAAAATGATTGGACACAAACTCTACAAAAGCTGCAACGTCTTCATATGTTGTCATGTATCCCATTGATAATCGGACTGCACCAGTAGGTAATCCATGCACCACGTCAATGTCGTCGCCACAGACATGACCAGCCGCAATGTTTGACATCAAGTCGGACTCTTTCAAGCCGAGATAGTGCTGACACGCACCTGGATTGCAAAAGCATCCAGTGCGCAAGTGGATGTTGTGGATCTCTGCAAGCTTATGGACTTCACTGTATCCGACGTAGCTGCCATCCCAGCGAAGAAAATTACAAGCGACTATTGGTCCCTGCTGTTTTGCGTCTGTCGTGCTGCTGTCGCTACCATAAACCATCCAGATTGGCCGTCCATTCCAGTGCTTCAAAGCGGCTAGCCTGCCAACAAGCAGCTCCCTCAAAGCTGCAGTATGTGCGGAGATACTCGCCATGCCTAGTTTCTCAACCTGCTTGATTCCGTGACGCAAAGCAAGGATCGACAAGAACGACTGCGTGCCATCAGCAAACCGAGAGCTGGTGTCGGCACTGTCGCTCATCCCTCGCGGAATGGAATAGTTTTTGCCTGCCAAAATGCTCTGCACAGTCCCGCCGCCATGGTATCTCTTCTTCAAATACGACATAGCAGATTTGCGCATCACTAACGCTCCAAGCCCTGTTGGGTATCCGAAAATCTTGTAAAACGAAAGCACCACGAAATCGGGGTGACAAGCAGAAAGATCGAGACGCTTTGTCGCCACGTACTTTGCTGCATCGACGAGCACCAGCCATCGCGTGTTCTTGACGGAAGAGTTTCTCCAGCAGCCGGCACGAACTTGATCCACAATGCTTAAGTCATGCCTAGAGCCGCTAAAGTTGCATTCTGCAGGAAACGCAAACAAACTTGTACAAGTGGTGCTTGGCAACTCATCAGGCGAGAAACATGCAGCTTTAGCTGAAGAGTGTCCGTTGGCATCTGTGTCTCGCTCGAGTTGCCCAAGCTCATTGAGTCCGACACACTGTATCTTCGAACCGCTTGCTACTGCATATTCTCGAATCCCAAGTACGCTGGTGTGCGAGTCCATGGAATAAGCAAATGTGCTGTCCTCACTCCACGGAAAGCTCTCTCCGACAAGTTTCAGTCCCGCCGTCGCCCCCGACGTAAAGACCAATGCGTACTCTTCCTCACTGGCCGAGAAAAACGCCAGCACTTGTCGTCGGACATTCTCAATCTTGGCACTAGTCGAATCTACTTGCGCGTCGCCAATTTCGCTGTGCGGGTTGATGAATAACCCGCTTTGCATCTCTCGGAACGCCGCATCCAGTTGAGTTCTCGAGTACATTGTCGCACCCGCGTGGTCCAAATATACGCTTTCTTCCATCTGAGGGAACTCACTTGCGCGCATCTCGTCAACTCGCAGCGTCGTACAGCCTCCATATCCATACGCGCCATTATTTGCAGCTACGAACGCCGCCTTGGACGTGCTGGTAACTGCAGAATCTTTAGTCGCTGCCATGTTTACACAGCGACAGAAATAATGGGCTAAATATTAGATAAGTTTCGGCTGCTATCTAAATTGTAAGCAATCTGAGCTGTTTTCTTAGCTTTCGAGGTTGTAAGAATTGCTTCTTTTGCGTGCAGTTGACGCGTAGAGTGTAGAGAAAATCTTCTAACACGGAGAATGCATGTCACGGGGTGCTTCGCTGCAACATAGTAAAGTGCAGCGTGCTACTAGGACCGCGATGGGAACGCGGACGTCGACATACTGGAGCTGCTCAAGAGCGAGATGCAACAAACAGGAGAGCATGGAAACCTTCACACAAAAGTGCAACATCGTGCAAAGTTATGGAATGCGCAAGATCAAGCATTTCAGTAGGAAAGTTCTTCCGCTCGACTTTAATTATGGAGTTAACTATCCAGAGCACTTTACTATGGCGCATGACGGGGATGCTCGAGTGTAATGGGTCTTCCAAGCCGATATGCTTTCACCGGTGGAATCGACGGTCGCGAGAGCTGGATAGTTCTGAGTTTCTCGCTCAGATCGTCCTCATCAATGCTGTCGACCTCAGGCTCAGTACTTGTATCTACCGAATACGTTGGCATCTGCTTGTCGTCATTGAGACCCGGATTGGATGACATCGCAGCAGTCGGTAGCTTGGCCGCGATGAGAGTGGTCGACAATGGGGGATTGAAGACTGCCGCAACGTGAGCGCCATCAGCTGCAAGTGAAAGTGGAAGGGGTGTGTTGTTGCTGACACTATTTAATGGGGGAAGCTTGAGGGCATCCTGCTCTACCTCCTTCTCCACCATGCTTCTGAATAGTTGCTCTGCGCGTGCATCCACAACGCTGCGGTCCACCTCCCCCAAAATGGTGAAATTTGTGACTTCAGCGTTCTTTGCATAGAAATTGTGCATGACCTGCCGCACCATTTCAAGTTCACCGTTCAACATGGTGTCCCGTTCGCTCTCGTATTTGGCAAAGACCCGGTAGAGATCGTACGTCACAGTTTGCAGCGCCTCCCGAGCCTTCTGCAGCTTCTGTTCGTTGCGCTCTAATCGCGGTCGAGCAACTCGCGCATCTTTTCGATTCCTCAAGTTGCTGACCTTACGCTCATACCGATCGAACTCAAGCTTAACGCCTTTGCGATGAGAGATCTGCGACTGTACCGACTTCATGGCGTTCACATGGATATCCAGAAAACGCACAGCTCCTGACAGCACGGCATCCTATTCATCAACACGAAAGCAGTTGAGTATTATGCGCTTTTTTGCTTTCTGTATTCCGAGTACGCACCGCATTGAAAAAGTGGTTTTTGGCCTCTTTGGTCTCGTTGATGGTGCACATAGCATGTCGGAATTTCTCGGCGTCGGCTCCTTTACCAACAGCATCCACACTCACGACGCACCACACGTCGGCGCCAAGGCTCGCACAGGCTGAGCAGTACGCAGGTAGAGCTGTCGTACGATAAAGCTCCAGACTCTTGCGGATGTCCAGCAGCTTCTGCAGCAGTCCCAGGAACCGCTGCTCATGCTGCTCGTACACATCATCAGGGGCCGCCAGCTGCTGCACAGCCACACAAAACACGTCAGGGTGTACCATAGCCACGCCTTTCCACGAACCAGACTGTGCACCTTGCGAACGCAGTTCAAGATCTGATACCGCAGCTTGCGTTTGCGCTGTTGCCATAGCATCCGCCGGCTTGGCAGCATCGTTCCTACGCCAAGCGGTTTTTCGAGCCTCATGTAGTCGCCCTTGGTCTCTTCTTTCTATCCGTCCGATCGCTGTGCCACGAATGAAGCCAAGCTTATTGCAGCGCTCATCATAAGACGTAGGGGGAAATCCCTGATCGCGGCCAAAATAATCCCAAATCGGGCCCTTTTATTCCTCATTTGGCAACCGCTGCAATCCGAGCCAAAACATGAGCCGAAGCATACCACTTTTTGCAAAAATATAGTAATTTACCACGGAAGCCTCAGCAAACTACATATACCAAAAGTGTAGCAAACTTTATGTTATAGGGTGGTTATACAAGTTGCATAAACGGGTCATCAAAGAGATGCATTTGTAAAAATGCGTGCTATTGCTTGAATATTAAACCCGCTAGATTGAAGGGCAAATGTAGGATGACGTAATTGTTCAGCGTTTTTTATTCAAATGAACGGGCGAGATAGATACAGTACACCATATCTCCTTAGCTTTTATCCTGTAAAATACTTTGACAAAAGGGTGGATGAAGTCGATGAACACCGTTAATGACGCCAACCGTAAGCGCAAGCGTCAGCGTCGTAAGAATCGCAAGACCAAGCAACAGTCACCGCAGCAAGGACATTACGCCGATCTTCTCTCGCCCATCGCCTCAACGCCCATGAAGCGGCAACACACAAAGGCGGCAGGTGCATACATATCTGTAGCAGTAGAAGTGATAGATACTACAGTGGTCACTTACGTTTTCGTCGTATATTCCAGCAAATAGCAAGTCGATCAAGTCCAAGTATGCGCCATCGTCCGAAGCGCGAGACTTGAACAGTCCCGAGTCCAAAGAGGAAGAAAGATTTTTCTCGCCACGGAAGTTACTGAAGGAATACGATCAGGAGAAGGAGGAGAAGAGACCGAGGACGAAAAAGGCGCGGACGAAACTAAATTACGACTCGGCTACTTCTTCGAATGGGGAAGTGGAACATGGTCAGGAGACTGCTATGGAAGTCAGCAAGGACGAGTTGTTCTCGCCGGCGCTCAAGCCTCCACAAACGTCGCGACCGACTTATGCGTCTACAGCGAATGCTCGAGGACGACTCGAAACGAAATTCGAGAGTGCCAATGTGCAGCCTGACGTGCAGATGGAGGACGAAACATCACTAGCGGAGGAGGATCTTGATGATGTTGACGTGATAGACGGAGACGAACGTGAAGAAGAAGAAGACGACGCTACTCTTCCCGAACAAGAGTTTAACCCGTACGTTGTATACGATCAATGGAGTATCTGGTCGTTGCTGACGCCTGTTGACTTGATGATCAGGTTTTACTTCATGAAAACTCTGCCAAAGTACGAGGATATTGTGGAAGGCAAGCGGTCCGTGTCTTTGCCGGAGAGATCACGCAACGCACCCAAGATCTGCTTGGTATGTCGTTGCTGTTTCTTTACAATTTGATTGGTGAGTTGAACGTGACGACGTACTCGCTGATCAACTAGGTCTTGGATTTGGACGAGACCCTCGTGCACTGCAGTGTGGACGAAGTAAAAGACCCACACATGCAGTTTCCGGTGCGTTATATATCTACGATGTGAAGTTTGTACTCACTTTGCTAACTTGTGTCATCGCTCGTGTTTGCCAAGTAGGTCACATTCAACGGTGCAGAGTACATAGTCAACGTGAAGAAGCGTCCGCATATGGAATACTTTCTTAAGCGTGCATCCAAGCTCTTTGAGATCGTCGTGTTCACTGCATCGCACAAGGTGTACGCTGAGAAGCTGATGAACATGCTGGACCCGCATCGCAACCTCATCAAGTACGTTGACTATTCGCTGATCTATCTCTTGATTGCCAATGCTCACGTGGAACTTTGCTATAGGTACCGACTCTTCCGTGACGACTGCCTCGACGTCTTTGGGAATTATCTAAAAGATCTTAATGTTCTTGGGCGTGATCTATCGAAGGTCGTGCTGGTGGACAATTCCCCTCATGCATTTGGGTACCAGGTATGCGATTCATTCTTTGTTCATTTCAAGCTGCGATCAAATGCACTAATTGATGAGCTGCAGGTGAACAACGGTATTCCTATCGAGACGTGGTACGACGACGAAGCAGACGCTGAGCTGCTGAACCTGCTGCCTTTTCTAGAGACTCTTGTAGACGTTGACGACGTGCGGCCGATTGTAGAGAGGCAGTTCCAGATCCAGAAGCTGATCGACGCCACGCCCGAGGAAATGTACTGACTGCAGGAACCTTTTAACAGACCAATGATTGGTCAAAATACCGCAGGATACGCTGTCTGATTGGCTCGTTCTATTCGGTACTTCCATTTCTCATCACGAATTGAGCATGACATCTCCCTACAACTTCGCGCAGACTTCGTCCTCCTCTGTGTGTTCTCCTGTCGCTGTTTCCCACGTCCTTGTGTCAACTTACTTAGCAACTGTATATGGACTTGGCAGTCGTCATATTTGGCTCCTCCACCGCAGCAGCTTAATCGAGTACGCCTTGATCCGAGTTTGTCTGGTACTAGAGACTGTTGTTCTTCCTAATTGTTGACATATGTTGTTTGCTACCTCGAAGGCAATGAAGCTCTGGGCCAACACCAAGGATCGAAGTAAGTACGAAGACTTGTCGGATCTGTTCGCCATCTTCAAGACCACAGAACACTTGGAAGCCGCCTACGTCCGAGATGCTATCACCCCTGACCAGGTTTGCAACTGCTCCACAAGTATTAGAGGTTGATTCCGTTGCTTTCACTCATAGTGCTACAATGGCCATGTCTGATAGTATACGGAGGCGTGCACAAAGCTCATATCGCAGTACAAGACGGCAGAAACGGCGCTACGTCTCGGCGGCTTCATCGACAGCGTTGACTCCTTCATTTCGGAGTACAAACTGGACTGCCCCCGAGCACTAGAGCGACTCGTACGCATTGGCGTACCAGCCACTGTGGTGCATAACACGACGAATCGCAAGACAGACTCGGTCAATGTGGCTCAGACCGTGCAGAACTTCATCACACTCATGGACGTGCTGAAGCTCAACATCCGTGCAGTGGATGAGATCCAGCCGCTGCTGAGCGAAATGATGAGCTCCTTGACGATGGTAAGCGGTCTGCCGCCTGACTTTGCTGGACGTGACAAGATTGAAGGCTGGCTACGCACGATGAACTCAATGCGTGCTTCAGAAGAGCTGGATGAAGAGCAAGCGCGTCAACTCAGCTTCGACCTTGAGCGTGCTTACTCGTCCTTCATGGCTTTCCTGAACAAATAGGCAACAACGTCGATGCACAGGCGCTGTGGATGAAAACTTTGAAATTATTGATCGTCATTTTTCTTCATGTTTTCTCGTTTACTCCTATAAAAAATATGACTCACGCACATGATCACGGCGTATGGATAGACAGACACCATACGTCGCCCTCGGGCGTGTGTGCATTGTGGGATTCAGCAATCAAATAATAGCAGTCTCTTCGTCCAGCTACAGCTTCGATAAACTTGGCACTGATGCCTTCTCTTCTTCAGTGAGCAGTGCAGTGCAGCGAGCCATAACGGCATCAAGCTCTGCACGCATCTCATCCAGCTCATCCATCATCAATCGCAGGTCAGCGTTGCCTACTGGCTTGGGACGCAAGGAGCTTAGCGAGACACACTTCATGTCTTGCTTTGAAATCGGCTCCAGCTTAATGTCCATCAAAAAGTTCGGCTCGACAGCCTCACGAGCAGGCGGCAACATTGATGCCTGTGGTGGCACTATTGGCAACAGTAGCGGCGGGAACGCCTCCACTGAGAGATCAAAGCCTTCTGACTCGGATTCGAGTTCAGCAGTTTGCTCCAAATCTTGCTCTTCCAGATCCACCAATGACCCAACTTCTGACTTCAAGTAAAGCGTCACCTTACGCGTAGCAACCACGTTTCGTTCAATGGGTGGCTCGCCGAGTGCCACTTCAATCAAAGGCTTGTGCTCCGGGAAAATCGGCAACGGCTTTGCAGCGGACTCTGCAACGACAGTCGTGGGAGGAGAAATAATCCGTGCAGACTCGATCTTTGGCTTTTCGACCGTAGACTCCACCATGGGTAGCACCGCTGGAATGACGACATTCGGTTCAACGTTGGACAACACCGCAGGCAGCTGAGTCTGGGTCTGGTTCTTGACTGCAGCCTTGGACGCCTCGAACACAGCCGTCTTCTGTTGCGACTTGATTGTTGCATGCACATGCGTAGTCTCCTCTTCCTGATTTGCTGGCGTCGTCGCTTGCTCTTGAGTTGGCGTTTTCGTTTCGTGCACGGGATGTAGTTGCTGTACCTTCGCCTTCGACGGCAGTAGCGGTCGACTTCGCAGTACTCGCATGGGCTCCGAATTGGCCCTCGGCTTTTTCATTATGAGCTCCTCCATCGTCTCCATGCAATCGGGATCGACCAGCGGCAAGGGCGTCAAGTTCACACGACCAATCGTCACCAATGGCGCTTTGTCTGTGTCAGTCATCGTCTTTCCGTTCTGCTCAATCCTTTGAGCTTCCTCCTCTTTCAATGCCATCGTCGTCACTACCTTTTGCGGCGTGGGACTAGATGGCACCACAGCAATCTGCTGCTTCTTGTTGTGTGTCTGGGAATATTCATCACTTTGCGCGATCGAAAGCGTCAGCGAATAGTCCAATACACTTCGACGCAGTGCTAGGAGCCGATTTATGGCCAGCTTCAGTCCAATTCCTTGCCCGCAAGTCTTGACATCGCTGCGATATAGTAGTGCAGCTCCTAGCGTCATTAACAGCACGGCACAGAAGAGCAAAGCACCACCAAACATGAAGCCGCTAAGCGCCAGTCCCACAATGAGCTGCAGCACACCCACCGCCGTCACGAGCCCGCCCACATGGAAGGTCGGTGTCTCGTCGTATACGTCATCCGTGAGCGCATACGGATCACGTGTCTGCTGCTTTAGACGCCGTTGCGTCTTGGTACCCGTGCGCTGCCGCATCGTGCAGTTTGATAAGTGTGCTAAGTTGTAAATACTAGCAGAGAACAACCACGTTAACTAACGCTACGTGGATGTCACTGACTAGTGTGAGAACGCTACGATTGTCGAGCGAGCGTTCTGCCAAAGTGTCTTTGCCAAACGCCTCCAAACCCCCACTGACTGCAATTGCGTCAGAAGCTATTTATCGTTCGTCGTTTCAAATTCTCTTAGCGAATATCGACATTGGAATATCAGCTACACATATTATCAGTATCAGAGGAGACAGCAATTTCCTCTGAGCAAGAAATCCCTCTAAGTTGTCATATACAGCTGGATCTGCAGACGACAAAACAGTGTAAATTTATTGAAACGGCCAGAAGTAGAAGAGTCAGAATAGAGCCTTGCCTTTAACACATCGTACTAATGGCTTGTATGAATGTGGACTACACAGACGTTGTGGATGGCTCGAACTTCGGACATTCCCTACCAACGTCAGAACGAAGCAACAGGATTTTCTGAGTCCATAGGGGCTGTGCCACATGTGTCGGACCAAGGCTCAGTAGGGTACTGAAATAACGTATCTCGTCCATCTCCATAATCGCTTCATCTCATTGAAGATTCATCGAGCATTCTCAGCTTTGTCAAATTATAAATCTAGCCTGAATAGCCAACACGCTCGCCACTAGCGCGAGGTTGCAGCCCCTACTTTTACCAATGAATTCATTGCTTGGATCCATTGCGGATAAGAGTGAAGGTAGCTTCAATCATGTCGAGCGATTGCACAAGACCGCGAAACTGGCGCTCGTGCGCGGGCCCGAGGGTCGTACCCGCTGGATTCCTTACTCTCCGCCCAATGAGACGCCTCAAGACGCTTCATCGTCGATGCCCATAGAGCTGCAGCCCAAGACAACTCCGTCAACTGGTGGTGGTCGTCGCGACTTGGACGCGTCTTGCTTCCCCAACACTCCGCACTTCAGTCTTATGCAAACATCGCTCGCTCAGAATGTGCTGATTTTTATGCATGGACGTGGCGATTCTCACGAGTCATTTACTCGACTTGGCGAGCAGATGGCACTGCCTCAAACAGGTGCGTATGAACACTTTACACATTGCCTTCCTTTTTATCAACATGTGTGTGTTTGCAGCGGTTATCTCGCTACGTGCTCCGGGAGAATTGCCATTTGGGCTCGGCTACACTTGGGTAAACGATTTGGACGGCAACGGCAACGTGATTCCGCCTGATGTCCCACATAAGACGCGTAGCCAGAGCCTTCAGACGGCGAGGGACTATGTCTGGAGCTTTCTGCGCGTGTTGCACGACCAATACGCCTGGGAGTACTCTCGGCTCTTTATATTTGCATTCTCGCAAGGAGCGTGCGTGGCGTTCCACTTGGCAATGTCTTTACCACGCGACGTACGTTTAGGAGGCATGGTGCTGGTAGCTGGTGGTGCAATTGCAGGCCTTCATTCGTCATCCTCGACCTCAGAAAAAGACGCTGTTGCCACGCCAATGCTTCAAGTCACTGGTGCAGTAGACACTGTTTACCCCGTAGCACTTGCTGAGCGTTCACGTCTTGACTTTGAGCAACGACATTCTCGGAAAGCAGCACTGGAGTCATTCACAAGCTTTGTTCGACCATGCAAAGGACACGCAATGATCGACTCGCGTAAAGATATGCAGCAAGTCATGCTTTTCTTTTCCAAGTACTTGTACCTGCGCAACATGTCGCTCGAGAACCGCAGCGATGTTATTGAGCTTTCGACGTGAGCAACATTGACTGCAACACAAGCAGAAACCCAAACAGGAGCACCAGTAGATGGCAATGTCTATGATTGGCGACGATCTCTCATCGGTTGATAATAAATCTGCTTTAATCTGCTGGATCGCCAAAGTAGCGGATCATGCCATGGGTAACTTGGATAAGGCTATCGTCTTCGAGAGACCGTAGCGCCATTTGAAATTCCGTGCCCTTGACATCGTTCTGACGCTTTTCTTCAAGACGTCGACGGGTTTCACCGACGGTCATCGACTGGTTCGGGGCCTCGCTCAGAATGTCCTTCAGGCCAGCGATAAGATCAGCGAGCAATTCGCGTTCCAGCACACTGTGGCCCGTATTAATCATATCCATGTCAATCGTGCCAGTCCGCGGGTCCATTGCTGCACGCTGCGTTGCCACATTCATGAGGCGCAGTGCTTCGTCGACATCACTTCGCGTCACAGTCTCGCACAGCTTGAGTTTCGCAAGTGCTTCAGAGATACGGATGAGAGATTCGAGCTGCCGAGGTGTTGCCGTGATGTTCTTCTTGGCTGATGCAGCACTGATGCCACCCATCCGACGAAGATCCAAGTACGCGCGGATAAGTGCGTCTCGGGCCTCAGCTGAAAGCCGTGGATGAAAGTTCTTTTTGGCGTACGAAATGTACTCAGTCAGCAGCTTCATACTGATAAGCTGAGGCGCATTCTCACCGCCTCGATTTTGCGCACGTACGCGCACACGTATTTCCTCGTCGTAGTACAGAGCGACGATGTGTTTTGCCAACTTGCGGTCTGATTCCGGTTGAGGCTTATCCAGGATGAGGTAAATGAGGTCAAAACGTGACAAAAGCGTGGGAAGAATGTTGACGTTCTCCACTACCGACTTGTTCGGGTTGTAACGAGACTCGATGGGGTTGGCGGACGCTAGAATGGATGCTCGCGCGTTAAGAGAACAAATGATGCCAGCTTTGGCAATGCTCACGGTTTGCTGTTCCATAACTTCGTGCAGCACAGAGCGAGCAGAATCGCTCATCTTGTCAAACTCATCGATGCAGCAGATACCTTCGTCTGATAAAACTAGCGCGCCTGACTCAAGCACGAGATCATTTGTCTCCATATCGCGGATAAGCGATGCAGTAAGACCGACAGCAGAACTGCCCTTGCCTGATGTGTAGATACTCCGCGGAGACAGCTTGTGCACATACGATAGCAACTGGGATTTGGAGGTGCCAGGGTCTCCGCACAATAACACGTTCATGTCGGAGCGCATACTCTTGCGCTTGGGTGCCACGCCGCCATGTTCATGCTCGCTTTCGTTAACACTGCCGCTACTTCCGTCCTTGCGAGTGCCTCCGAACAGCATGCACAGAATGCCTTTTTTCACGTCATCCAGCTCCCAGATAGATGGTGCCAGTGAGTGAGCCAGATTCTCGTACACTCGTGGATGTGCGGCGATGCGGCGGAAAGCTGCCAATTTGCGTGTCTGTTGAGCATCAGCCGCAGCAGCGGCATCTTCGTGCTCTTCCGAGGGGTCCGGCATTTCCACGTCGATGTCTGCTGGTCCTATCACGCTGGCTTCAACCGCATCTATTTCCCGAGCTACAGAATTGAGATTCTCGCCATTTTCACCCTCTTCGCGCCGCGTGAGTTCGTCCACACGACGAAAGTGTACAACGTCCACGTACGTCTTGAATACAGACTTGACCACTCGTTGACGCGAGTTTGACCGCATCGGTACTGCACGATAAATGCCCGTCACCTCCACTTTGTCACCAGGACGAACGCCATCAACAAGATCGTCGAATGCAAACAAGAGCACTGTGTAGGGTGTTTCACCTTCAGGGATAGCATCAGGTGTCTCTTGCATTTTGACCATTTGTTTGTCTGTGAACGCACACCGGTTGTGAATCATTTCCATGCTCATGCGGGACGAACAGCGTACGCAGCTAGTAGGCTCTTCAATCCGCCCACGGTCCAGAGCCACTTGCGTTGTTGCATGGCACATTGCACACCGGAAAAATGCCTCCTTCAGATCCGGCAGCACCCCACTGCAACGAGTGACCATTCCTTTGATACACACCAACTGGTCGATATCGGACGGGTTTAGATGACGCATGGGTGATAACTCACGCAGATTAGACGGTCGCACTTGTAAAACCACATTAGCGAGATTGTCGATAGCACCTGCCCCAGCTCCAGGACCGGTTAATAACGCCTGATACTCCTCCGTCGCCACCATATCCAGAATACGAATCAGCACTTGCGGAAACAAAATCAACTGGTTGTACAGTTTTCTAGTGCTTCGGAATTGGCGCAGGTGTTGCGTATCAAGATCCAGTACCAGCGACTGCGTCAGCGCCAATCTACGCAGCGCCTTGACGTAGTATGACTCTTCCTGCACATCGTGATTGTCTGGTCGGAATTGGCGCACAAAGCTTCGAAACAGTTCCATGCTCTCTGACACACTGATGTTGGTACCCCAAACGACCGCACCTGAAAAGGCTTGCTGCTCCTCCTGCTGCTGTCTCTGGAACTGAGAGTACGCCGACGCAGAAGCTGAAGCCGAAGCAGAGGCACTGGAGCGTGGTGAGCTGGGTGGAGACGCCGGCGGCTGCGGCAGTGCCGTCTGAGCGTGCGTCGGCATGCCGGACCGACTGCCGGCCACGGAACTTCTACTGCTGCTGCTACCGGGCGATGATGGCGGCTCATCTGCCTTCGTGGTGCGTGGAGCTTGCTGTATTGGTTGGAAACTGTCGAGTCTCCACTCTCGTCGACCCAAGTCTCCTCGAGGCAGTTGGCGTTGAGCCATACGTCGCAGCTCTGCCTCCATGTCGTCACCGTCGTCTTCGGCTGCAGCGTTGTCTGCCGCGGCCCCGTAGCGTCCAAGATACCTTGGCGCTGGGGTAGCGTCTACTGACGCACTCATCTCCGCAAAGCCGTAGCGTCCTGACATTTCCGTGGCCGACACAGCGGATGCAGAGACGGCGGAGGCCGAGACCGACGCCGACATGGGCGACAAGGGAGACAGAGGCTGTCCATCGGTCGGAGGCTGAACGGTGGGTGCTGATATTGATAGAGGAGGATCAGAAGGTGGAGAGAGAGGAGCGTCGCGGGCTAGATACCGAGGCGCAGGCCGCGGAGAGCTCGTAGGCGATGGCGGAGTTGCCGGGGGACTCCCATTCCCGTCCATTGACCCAAAAATTGCTGACCATCCTAGCAAATTAAATTGCACCAAATATAACAACAAGGTGATTTTGTATTACCTTGAAGTTGGCTTTGAGAGCTCTATTGTAAAAATCACGGAAATGTTGCGTTTTTGAGATTGTTTTGCGACCTTTCGAATTATACTGAGGAGGCCGAACGAATACTAACCTGCAAGCACTACTGACAGGCAATCCTGGATAGTTAACACGGACTACACACGCGCCAATTATACGGCCTCCATGGCTCGCGTCGGCTTTCTCGCAACAGAACTGATACCTCGTGGTTGACTAGAAGGTGCACGATTGGACCCCGTTGACGAAGGAGGTGCTGATCCATTCGCCTGCATCTCGCGCCGCTTCTCTTCGACACGCTTTGCCCGAATTTTTGACACAATGTCATCGACGTCCCCGGTCTTTAACGTCGCAAAAGTGCTCTTCT
This sequence comes from Pseudoperonospora humuli, assembly GCA_003991265.1. NCBI lineage: Eukaryota > Oomycota > Peronosporomycetes > Peronosporales > Peronosporaceae > Pseudoperonospora > Pseudoperonospora humuli. The sequence continues at coordinate 24,148 of NQFO01000516.1, forward strand.
TCTTCTTCAACTTGAGCTGCTCCAAGCGCTTCTTTGTCTCTTCCTCACGACGAATCTTGCGCTCTTCAGCAATGCGTTTCCGCTCATTATCACGATCAGCAGACTGCAGCACTTTGGCAAACGAGTAGAAGATGGAGAAGAATGCATCAGGTCCAGAGTCCGGACTCGAAGGATCTTCACCATAGTAGGATACTGTCTCCTCAAAGCGCTTTGTCATACTCTCAAGGTCATTTGCAGTTTGCTCAGACGTCTTCTTTGCACGGTCAGCAATAGGCTTGACAACTTCCTGGAAACGATCCGAAATCTTCTCCTCGGGTTCGTTCTCCGACTCGGGCATGGAATCAGGTTGTGGATACTCCTTCACGGGCAATTTGGCATGCACCTCAAGCTCATTACAAATGAGATTTGCGGCCTTACGCACTGCACTTTCACCCGCCTTGAGCACCTGCGTAGTGACACGACTTGCTTTCTCAACCGACGGAAGGCTCTTGTCAAACTCAAGGATTGCCGGATCCTTTGCACGCAGCACCTTGGCAACGTAGTTTAGCAAATTCATAGAGTTATCAGCTGCCTTGACCTGGTTTAGCTTGAGCAAAATACTCAATCGGAAACCCTTTGCTCCACCGCGTGATGTGCCATCATTCAAGGCGTTTCCTAGCGACAATACAACGCGGAATATCTCCTTCAGAGGTTCGCAGGCTTGCAACTCACGACACGCATTCGATACAGACTCCATCAGCTTGCGCTGTTCTTCTACGCATGCATCAAATTGCCACGTAGCGTGGATCGCTTGCAATCGAGTAGTCAGCCGCGGGATACAAAGCATCTCGCGAAAGTACTGCTCGGCATCACCCAACAGCTTCGGGTCACCGGTATAAGCTCGTATCGCATCCAGCTCTTCGTCTTCTGGCGCAAATTGGAGAAGTGCAGATACTCGTTCAACAGAGAGAAGCTCCTTGTCGACCAACAGCACAGCATCCCGTAGCTTGTAGTACGGCAGTCGGAAACGTGCCAGCATGATCCCAATATTGTTCGCGCGCTTGGCATCAATCAACGCAACGCGAGTAGGTGCTCGCCGCTTCGTGGGCTTCTTCGTCTCCGACCCCGTCACTTTAGGAGGCTTATTGACAAAGATATCCGATAGCTGATCAACAAATTTGTCCAGGACGTCCTTTGAAGCTTCAGGTTTATGCTTCTGTGGCTTTAATGATGCAGCAAACTGAACTGCAACGCTTGATGGCCCCGTAGACTCCTTCGTCTTCTCGTCTTCCTTTGCAAAACTTTCCCAAATTGTGCCGGCAGTCTCCTCGCTCTTAACTGCTTCCCAGTACAAGTTTCGGAGCTTAGGCTTAGGAGGTCCAGCCACCGCAGGTGTCGCTGATGCCTTCGACGCTGCAACGGGCAAGTCTTTCGGGATCATCACATCAGGCGTATCTAATACTTTCGAGTCCAAGGACTCCGCGCTCATCTTCAGCTCTATCTGCGGACGTGGCATGCCCATCTTCAATAACTTAAAATGCTTGGCGTAGCTTGGATGTTCCGATGCCTTGACCTCTTTTTCACCGTCCATCTTAATTTCCTTCCCTTCCTCGTCCACCAATTTGTCCGGTGTATCAAGGAGATTGCCGTCTAATCCCTCCGACACTGCCTTTAGCTTGATCTGGGGCAGCGGCATCCCCATTTTAATCAGCTTAAAAAATTTAGCAAACTTATCGTGCTCCCTTACAGGTATGCCCACCACAACGATGCCCTCCCCCTTTACTTCTTTGCCGTCCTCATCAACCAACTTGTCAGGCGTTTCCAGGAGATTCGGATCAAGCCCCTCAGATGACATCTTTAACTTCACCTGCTCCATGGGCATCCCCATCTTCCGAAATTTAAAAAATTTGACAAACTTTTCGTGGTCTTTCACAGGTGTACCCTTAGGCTGCCCCGCAGCCGCCTCCACTTTCTTTCCATCTTCGTCTACAAGCACATCAGGAGTAGAAAGCAATTCACCATCTAATCCTTCAGAAGACGCTTTCGCTTTAATATGCTCAAGCGGCATGCCCATCTTTATCAGCTTGAAAAACTTAGCAAACTTCTCGTGGTCCTTCACAGGAACTCCTTTCACAACTACCCCCGCGATAAACCGACTACCGTCTTCGTTCAATAGAGCATCAGGAGTCGATAGCAAGTCGCCATCCAATCCCTCTGCACGGGCTTTCAGTTTAACTTGCTCCAGTGGCATACCCATCTTCATCAACTTGAAAAACTTGACAAACCTCTCGTGGTCTTTCACAGGAATTCCCCGCGGCAATCGACCCGATTGCCCAGCTACGAAAATGTTGCCTTCTTCATCCAAGAGTTGGTCGGGCGTCTTCAACAACGTTCCGTCCAGTCCTGCCGATGACGCCTTCATCTGAACATGCTCCAGCGGCATTCCCATCTTGAGCAGCTTGAAAAACTTGGCAAACTTTTCGTGCTCCTTGACAGGAATGCCAGCAAAGCCTGCACTTCGTTTGATTTCGTTACCTTCATCGTCAAGAAGGAGATCCGGAGTCTCCAAAATGGAGCTGTCAAGACCCTCGGCAGACATCTTTAGCTGGACCTGTGGCAACGGCATACCCATCTTCTTTAGCTTGAAAAACTTTACATACTTTTCATGTTCCTCAGCTCGCGTTCCCTTTTCAGTCTCTCCATCCGCTTTATAAAGCTGAATCACCTTGTCAGGAGTTTCCAAAATTGACGGATCAAACGTTTGCACTTCGCTGCTCATCTTGAGTTGCACCTGTTGCATTGGCATTCCCATCTTAAGCAGCTTGAAATATTTCATCAGCTCGGGGTGCTCATGCGCAGTCACACTTGAAGGAGCATCTTCTTCATCGCCTTCCTCTGCTGTCGCGTCCGACAGCGCAAGGTCGTCATGGTCTCGATCCATGTTCTCAATCAGGATAATCGGACCCATACGAAAGTGGAACGTAGGATCTTCATCGGCACACTTTTGGAGAAATTGTGCATAACGATCCCGCATCTTCAACAGCGTCTTGCGGTCATCGTATCCAAGGTCAAAGTTGCGCACTTCCTCGACTGGTGCTAATAGAGTGATTTGTTTTACGACCTTTTCAGACATGGCCCACATCTCCTTTCCAATAACACGATCGCCTGGAATAAACAGCAATTGCTGCAAAATCGAGAGAAAACATGCTTGAAGCTCAGGATCGTTCGTCACACTGTCAAACAACGACCGGTACACACTATCCACTGATGCTAAATCCGTTTGCTCATAAATCGTGTCCTTCCGGTCATCCTCCATGAATTGTTCAAACACATCAATTTGTTTCTCCATATTGTCCAGCTGATTCCGAAGCTGCGTCACTGAACTACTGATGATGCTATTGCCTCCATTTCCAAATCGATGCACACCTCGGATATCCAAAGGAAGCGAAGAGCGGGCTACTGTACCATCAGGAGAAAGTGACGCTGGCTCTCGGTCTATTGGCGATGGTGGTGCACTTTTGCTTGCTAACAGGCGAGTGGCAATTTGATCGTCCCTTCCCTTGATTCTGGATGACCTCCTGTCATCGAGAGCCCTCAAGGAGTCTAGCTTGGTGACAGGGGTTCCTGGACCCATTCCTCGCCCAGTAACAGGAGACTCTGAGGATCGGCTGCCTAAAAGAGGTGACGGAGTGTTCCTTGCAATATGCTTGTTTGGAATGGGCGAAGGAGTCGCTGGAGCACCAGGCACCGGAGAGGGAATACCTTCCTCCAACGACGCAACAGCACTGGCGGGAGGATACTTTGTGCGCTGTACAGCGAGAGATTTTGCTCGAATTTCTTCAAAGTACCCAGCCATTTTGAGCGCCATAAAGTCGGAACGAATTGCTAGTCGATCTTCCAGACGGATGGCCTTATTCACAATGATATTCACAAAACTCAGCACGTCTTCTTTGAACACGAGCGAGTACCGCGTCGATTTGAGGGCATCCCGTAAACAACTAAAGCGAATGTTCTCGCCTTTGGTTTCCTTGTAATGATCAAACGCTTCGATAACAGCTGTATGCCCCGCTGCACTATTGTAGCACACAATACCAAGCAGTTGCAGCGTATACTTCTTCACATCTCCATTCTCCGTATGAAAGCAAAGAGCTACTCGTTTGACCAATCCTGGCGTGTTCGTAATCGCTTCCACACCCGCGGTGAAATGCGTTAGTGACCGCAAGATGCGCAGGATTACTTCACACACGCGGGTCGCTTTTTCATACTTGGAGTGTTCAATGGGAAACGGAGACGGATCAGGAAGTTTCATCGTCAGATAGTCCAAGCCAAAATGAGCCAGAAAAGCTTCCAGCCAGTCAGTCGATGCAACCGAAATCTTGGCACGTAGCGCCTCAAGGTCTTTCAAGCCTTTATTGTCCCATTTCAACTCCACCAGATTCTCTGCAAACTTTTCCGCTTCTGCTGCATTTGATTTCGTATTGTCCTCGTTTTCATTTTGCTGTGCGTACCACACAACGTGCCATTTCGTCTCGAGCGACTCGATGCGAATGAGTTCATCCATGACGTCTTCAGGTACGCCACGCTTAGCCATGAGTTCACGGTACATTTCATCCACCGTCTCCCATCTCTGCGGCTTTGGCGGTTTGTCTTTGTCCTTGGGGGCAGTGCCACCAGTGGGTATCCTCGTAGCAAAGAAGCCGCGGAAATACTGCAGTTTCTCATTGAAATTGCCATCCTGAACAGGATTCGGCATGGAAATGGACGATCGAAAGAAACTGTTGCGTCGTGGCTTTGAAAACGACGGAGTGGCGGCTTGGCTGGTGCTCTCGTGTTTCTCCGGCTCGCGTCGGAACTCCATCGATAGCGGCCACGCCGTCATGTCCTTTTGCAGCTGCATCGCGTGCTGTACGATTTGTTCAAACGGCATATCGTCGATTGGAGTTTTGTGAAGAATCTGCAAGATGTCGCCCGTCTTGACGCGGCCTGTTGACTCGACATACCCCGGTTTACCGTCTTGCAGCGGACGAAACCCCTTGACAACCGCCCCACGCTGAGGTTTATCCCGCTCAATGTATCGTGCCCGCAAGTCAAGACCCAGAGGTCCAGGAGTTGGAACTTCAAGACGAAAAACAAGTGCGCGATCGTTGGCGTTAGGATCGCTACCAAAGAATGGGCTACTACTAGTGATGGACATGGACGGTGTGCTCGTCAGTGAGCCGTAGGTCATTGAAGTAGTGGATTCTCGCGCCCCATAGCTACCGCTGCTCATCGAGCCGCGGCGCTTGCGCCACATGAATGAATTTGGGTAGCTCAAGTCACGGAGCTGTCTCGGTTGGACGGCGGCGGGTAAGTCGGGAGTTGGCTAAATTGAGCTTCTGTAGGGGGCAGAAGCGACCGACGTCCGCCCTTGCGGGGTACAGTGTACCTGGTTATCGATGTATTCTACACGAAATTAATTATCCGACGTGCGACACAAGAACTGAGCGGCCCTTCCCCTCCCTCTCTCTCTCTCTCTCTTTTCTCTCTCTTTTTCTCTCTATGTGCTTCTCATTTCCCAAAAGAGACACAACTTGGCGTTAAGTTTTTCTGTTCTTCCCTCTTTCTCTCTCTCTATCTCTCTATTTGGATATGTGCATCTTGTGTTCGAGTGACCCTGTGGAAGACGATGTGCGCAAGGACAACCCCGGTGCATTCCACGTGGGCATGATGCAAGCTCCGGGCGCCGACCCCGCGTGTATGTGAAACGTTTCTCTTTGGTTTCGCTTATCCGGAACTGACCACCTTTTTGTGGACTACTTCCAGGCTGTCTTGCCTCGTGCTTATGTCCATGCTGTGCGCAGGTCATCATCCGTCGTAAGGCACTGAACTACGACATGAGTAACTATACGTGCTGTCAGGGATACATGGATGGCATTGTGCCATGTGTACGCTCGGGTCAATGCGGCGAGTCCTCGTGCCCCAACGCCTGCCTGTGTCTCGAGGTTCGACTTGAAGACGTTATTGTGCTGCATGTGAAATGCTTAACAAATTGTATGTGCGTGACTTTTGGTACTGCTTTTAGTCCTTTTGCTGCAACGGCTGTGCAGTATCTGCCACGCGCATGCTGGTCATGGACCGCTACCGTCTGCAGCCGGACAAATGGGACAACCGCATCATTGTACGTGCTGTCGCGGATGCATTTTAAGGAAGCAGATCTCTTGACTAACAGAGTGGTATTGTTGCCGATGATGTCGGTGCTTGTAGCGATGCAACAACTGTATCCAACTGGCCAGTTGCATCTGCAGCTTACTATCGATCTGCATCTCCGAGCTCGCTGACCTCGCGCACATCCTCAACTGCATCGCGCAGTGCACGTACGTTTCCACACAGGGCTGCATGACTGCGCAAGTAAACGTGGAGCTTCGCGAGCGTGAGAAGGCCTACGCGGTGCCAGACGAGTCCATGGACCGCGTCTAAGTGCGCAGTATACAAGACGACAGAATCACAAAGGGCTGATTCGGTGGACATTGAATATGCGACGATTCTTTTGCACACTTTTTGCGTGATATTTGAATACCTATCCCTTTATCCATCATTGTAAAGTATCAAGTTTTGAGTCGTAACGACATTGCGAGCGTCTTAACAATCGTGTATTGTCTGCAAGCACGGGTTGTGGGTTACTTCAGAAGTGGACACTTTCTCGTAACTACTTGTTTCCTACTCTACGTGTCCGCCCTTCGAAACGCCTCCATCGCACCCGCTCCTGTTTCACTTGAGAAACCACCGCTCCATGCTGAGACTCAGCAAGAACGTCACGTTGTGCTTAAAGTGCTGCATATTCATGATGTCGTTTCTTCGGGCCCTCGTTCCAAGCAGCAAATCGTTTGAAGCTGCCATGTGACGGTACTTCTTCGACGTCACTTGCACGATATCTCGCTCGCCACTACGCTTAGGATGCGGGGATCGGCGGATCTAGACTGAACGGTCCTTCTTTTGTCGTTATCTCTCATGGCGTCTCTTTTGCTGTAGACAAAGAAACTCTCTCACAGCAGTTCAAGAACTCGCTCTTATAGACGCCACTCCTAGACGCATGGTCTCAAACTGAGAGATGCTAATGGCGCACGCACTATATAGTCCACTTGATCTCCTGAAACCACTTCACTGACAGCGATACGCCAGGGAGATCCCAGTTGTAGCCCTCGACTTGTTTCTTCATACATGCGTAGAAACCATAGTGATGTGCGGCTCTCGTGTTTGTTGTGGAGCAAAAGCACCCAGACTCTCTTCTCCCTAGGCACATCCGCCATCTTCTTCTCAACCGCGCTCTGGAACTTCCACATAAGTCGAACGTAGAATGTCAGATCATTTTCTTGGATATGCTCTGCCGACGAAATCCACTGTGCGCTCCAGTCGGTGCAATCTAGTGTTAGAATGTCGCGCATGTGCAACGCTTCCGTCATGTCCGTCTCGTCGGTACACAGCTTAGATTGCTATCAAGTCCTCCAAAAGTGATCCGTTCCTAGAGTTGGAGGCGCTTCTCGAAGTGCTCACGAATTATCACGGTAGCGTTGACCACAATCTGCTCACAAAGTTCGCATTTGAGCTGAGAGTATCCGATGAGGTTACAAACTTGAACGAGTCCGCGTTGTGCTCTCTGTGGCTGATGCACACGGATACTTTCCCACAAAACGAAATTCTTTTCTGCGATGAGACGCCTGGCACCACGCTGATCAAAGAAGGTCTCTTGTCGATGGAAACGATTGACGATGAAGATGAAACTTTTACATCAGGATGAGCACAAGCTGCAGTGAAAGAAGTTTGCTGGCACGGTGAAGGAGCGCATTCAAGCAGGGCAAAGGCTACACCATCGTCACGTGTCGCCTGTACACGATCTGTCATGACCCTCTTCGTCAACACTAGATCCAGATAGAGGCCTGGTATCTGGTCAATGGAGAACAGTCTCCCTCTCCTTGACTCGCGCCAAAGTCTTGATATACGTCTGGCGGTGTTCATGGAAGCACGTGTCGGTGCCCATGTATCAGCTCTATAGCCCTATAGCCCTACAGTCCTCTTTGGGTTTATGCCCAAAGCAATTAGCGGATGGAGGACAATACTGTAGAGTTTGGTGACACCTTCTTTTTGATCAAAAAGCGTCAAAACGCCATGTCATACTTTATGTGTTAAAACGCTACAAAGTGAAAATCGAGCAATCGCAATCATGGTAGCGGCGGAGCAGCAGAATGACGCGACGGTGCAGGGGCGCGTGACAGGCATCATTTACCCTCCGCCAGACATACGCGCAGTGGTGGATAAGACGGCACAGTTTGTGGCGAACAATGGGCGTGCATTTGAGAGCCGCATCGTCGGTGAGCGGATGTCGACCAAGTTTTCGTTCCTGCGTGATTCAGATCCATACCATGCGTACTACGAGCACAAGGTGAGCGAGTTCATTGCCAAGAAAAGTGAGCCAATTGAAGCGTCTTCCGAGGGCCAGCAGGACGATGCAGCACAGGAACCGACACAGTCTTCGGAGCGACAGGATACGATGACCCAGGAGGTGAAGGCAGTGGAGACTTCGGGCGACGTGGTCGTGGAGAAGAAAGCTGTGCAAGACGTGACGGCTCGAGTGACGAAAAAGATCAAAGAGAAGGAGCTGGAGCCACCATTGGAAGAGAAATTTATCATCAAACACCCGACACTCAGTGCACTTGACCAAGAGATCATGTACCTTGCGGCGCAATACACGGCACTGAGTGGCAGCTCATTCTTGTCGGGATTGGCCACGCGAGAGCAGCGCAATCCGCAATTTGACTTTTTGAAGCCTACACATCCTCTATTTGCCTACTTTACGGCGCTCGTAGAGAGCTACACACTGGTGCTGGCCAAGCAAGAAGCGCAGATGAAGCGGTGAGTGGCGAAGTGTGTGTAATCAATGTCAACCAGTAGTACGTTCTGAGTTATGTTATGCTGTCGATGCGTGTATCGCGAGGGCTGTAGGATAGAAGAAGGCTTGGATCGTATGCAGGTGCTGGATCGATGTGTGCATCGCATGGAGTGGCAACGTACCGAGCAGGAGCGCAAGGACAAAGAAGCAGCAGAGAGTGATGCAGAGCGCCGTGCACTTGCACAAATTGACTGGCACGACTTTGTGGTTGTAGAGACGATCAATTTTGACGATAATGACGATTTGGGCGCTTCTGCTTCGGGTGGTGACGGCGAAGCAAAGGCGTCAGATGATGAAGATATGGATATGGAGGACGACGACGATGACGTTGACGACGACTCGAAGCCGGATATCAAGGTGGTTGAAGACCATGTTCCGCAGGCTGCAGCAGCGACAGTGCAGCAGCCGTTATTGAGTGTAGACGGCAAAACGCTTTCATCCGCTGAGGCCAACGAACACATGCGCATTCTGTTAATGAATCCAAAGTGGCGCGAAGAAACTCAGCGTCATTTGGAGAAGCAAAAGGAGAGTTCGTATGCAGCCGGCTCGGCAATTGCAGACTCGCTGCGGCGTTTTGCAACAAAGCGTGCGGACATATTCGCTTCTTCTGCCGAAGAGGAAGCGCGGTTGTTACAAGCGACGATAGCGCCGACTTCTGCCGAGCAACAGCAGCGACAACAACAGCATGAGGACGATATGGAAGAAGATTCGGACAAAGAAGAGAAAGCGGATGATCCTTCAGGGACAGGTCAAACTCAACAAATGTCGGTATCCAGTGGGCTCACGGATGAAGGGCTGACGCCTACAAACGCGTCCATGCCTCAATATCCTTTAGGCATGACTGACCCGTCTTCCATGATGGGGAATCTAGGCATGGCTCCTGCAACTGCTGGTCCTTCAGGAATGGTAATGGGAGCTCCTGCGATGATGCCACCACCCGGGATGTTACCACCTGGGATGGCACCGCCCGGTATGGGAACTCCAGGCATGGCACCACCCGGTATGGGAACTCCAGGCATGGTTCCACCTGGAATGATGCCTTCTGGAATGGCAGCTCCTGGCATGATGCCTTCGGGCGCTGGTCCGCTTAGCATGATGCCTCCACACATGCAAACGCCCGACACTATGCCACCAGGAGCGAGCAGTGGCCCACCTGGCATCGGTCCTGGTCCTCCTGGCATTTCAGGAGCGAGTGCAGTCGTAGGACCCCCAGGTGAAGATCTTGAACCAGCTGCAAAAAGGCAGCGTTTAGGCGGATCGTGTTTGCTACCGGAAAAGGAGTTTGCATCACGGCATCCGGTAGGTGTCTTACTTGTGATGACACCGTTTGTTTGCTCTAACGGTTTTGCTGCTTTGTGTACTACAGGGGATAGTGCGGTTAGTCGTGAAAGTTCCAAACGATCCCGACAATGCTCAATGGAAGCTAGAGGGGCAGACATTGACGATGGAGCTGGATGTGAAGGACAATATGCGGACACTGAAGCAAAAGTTGATGGTAAGCATCATCTAAGCTAGGTGACGACCCTATTGCATTCAAACTAACCATATGTGGTATAGGTCGAATTGCAGAACATGCCAGTGAACAAACAGCAGCTCAAGTTCTCAATGGGATTCGTCAAGGACACCCTCACATGTGCGCACTACAACTTCGTAAACGGCACCGTGCTCGAGCTGAGCGTTCGCCAGCGTGGTGGTAGGCGGTAGACTACGCAACGAGGAAGAATTTCGCGGACCGTACAACAAACCGTCTAAAGCGGTAGATGTGCAACACAAAGAATCATGACCACCACTTCCGCGCATAGCAAAGCTGACGTTCTCTTTTGTCTATCCGTCCAGCTTCTCTTCTCTCATGTCAATTTCTTCTACGCACTTGACCATGTATTGGAGCTGGACAGCGTGCTGCTCGGTAGACTCAAGGTCCTGGTCCTTGTCGTACACTTCACCGAGTTTCTTGATGACGGCGTCAATACGATCCGAGATTTCCTTACGGATCTCGTGCAGCGCGTCCACATCCGGCGCTTCTGCGATCCGCTCTCTATCAGTTGTGTTCAATCACTGTCAGCTTTATCAAGCAAAAGCATTCCGACGCTAAGGTTATCCTACCTAATCTCCATCGTCTGCATGAGCAGCTCTGAGTCTACTGCAGTGCTTGCGGTCTCGCCTAGTGCGTCGATACCGTGCAATGATAACTACAGTAGCGAATCCCAGCGCGTTAGGACATATTGCTCAACACCAAAGACAATACGCACATACCAGATACTTGACGCGCTTGTTGGGTGTCTTCAGCGTCGTATACGCGTCATTGACGACCGATGCATTGACCGCAGACAACTCTTTCTCAAACTGTACAGCATCGAGATGGATAAGACAATTGACACACCCACGACGTCCACAACTTGATGAATCTATGTCAAACCTTCGATTTGGAACCGTACAGATCTGGGTGCAACTGTTTCTGTAGATTCCAATACTTCTTCTCAATGCTGTGCTTTTCCAAGGTGAAGTTCTTGGGGCTAATACATGCAAAAAGAGAGCGTCAGCTACAAGAGAGAAAAGACGCTCTTGTCAGTAACGTACATGTTGAATATCTCAAAGTAGTCGCAGTGACAGCTCTTGTTGATAGGTTGAATGGCATCACACGCTTTGCAAAAGAATGAGCAGCAGTCCGTTGCGTGATGGCACTTCCAGCAATCCACTGCAACAAACATCAACGTTAGTATCTTGCAAGCATCAACTAACACCAGGAGAATCACCTACGTCCATCGGCTTGACGACGGCGCGAGGACGACGTAACGATGTTCTCGGCTTTCTCTGCGGCGACTGTATAGCACTGCATCTGCTGTCGTGCTCGTAGCACGCGCTGGAGGCCTCGGCGTAGTGACTTTCCCGAAAGCATGATCGATTTTTGTATCACTGCAAAAAAGGAGAAAACAATTTTTTAAGATGAAAAAAGACAATAGCAACATATCCGTATGTATACCGCAATCTTACTGTTATTTACAAAATCCCACTAAGGTTGTTGTTTTGGGGAGCCATCCAACCAACAGCTTGTTCACACCAAAGGTCGTCGTTGATTGGCCAGTGGAAGTGATTGCGGCCTGAAATTGGTGGTGGATGGATATATGTGACTCAGTTGGACTTGATATCGAAGAGCCATTGCGCAAAGTCACAACACACCCCACTATGGAGCGCTCCAGTCGTAAGGCATACGATGCCAAGTTAAGGCGGTGTATGCAGTTTCTTCGGCGAGAAAAGAGACGTGACCGATGGAGAGGAATCATGAAGTAGGTGAAGACGTACATTGACACTGAGCGTTCAGTTCCATATGCTTCTGTTGCATGTTGTCTCTGTGCTTCTTTGCCGCCTTGGTGTCGTCCTCGATCTCTTGCGCCCGTGCGACAAGTTCCAGCGCATGGATTATGCAGTCGGTGCAGTCGAGCTGGTGACATACCATTATGGCAATTTTGAGATGAGACACGGCGTACTTCACGATATTCTCAACGATGAGATGCTCATGAAATCCACTCTCGTGACACAGTGCGATGAGATAAAGCAGGTGCTGGTTCCTCGAGCGCGACTTGTCCTTCTTCTTTACGAACAGCACTGCCGCTTGCTGATGGCTGATGGTGATCTTAAACGCCTAATACATCTGATCAAATGCATAATACAGGGCTGGTTTCGTCGCCCACCACGTCCACACGTTTACTTGGAAGAAAGCTGCTGCGACGCTGTTTGGCTCCATGTGTTCACCAAGCTTGTTGACCTTGAGCCGCTCTCCCCACGTTAATTGTGACTGCATCCCTGCCATTTTGAGCGCTCCAAAGAAGTTGAACGTCCAACGCTTGAAACCAGACCCAAGGTCGGCATACTGCTCTTCCCCTGAAAACTTGCTGACCATTAGCTTCGGAATTTTGATCATGTCGAAGGTGGGTTTTGTAGATGAAGTCTCTGCCCGCTTGGTCGCGCTTTGAGCGCTCTTTAAAGATAATCTTTACACCAAAGCCACTCCCACCGAGCTCGTTCAGCGTGATGCCGGCGCCAATCGGACGAAGCTTGGCTTATTGTAGTCGGAGCATGTGGTCTGCTAACTGGTAGTACGGGCGACTGTGGCGCGCTGCCGAAAACACTGCTACTGATGCGAGGCTCGATCTGCGTGGCTCTGTCGCCCATCTTCTCAAGCATCTTCATCATACTAGCGAGCGTCGCCACAGTCGCCGAAACACCGCCCGACTGCTTCTCTTCCATCGCCTCTGTCTGTACCGCTACCGGGTCTACCATCTTGATTCTTCTGTCCAGCTCTTTTCGTGAGCTTGTTTACTCGACTTAGCTTAAGCGTTTTTAATCACGCCGTTCTTCAACAAGTTGTTCTTGGGCTTATAACCTGTTAAACAGAGCTTTTGTGGATCAGGACCGAGTAAATGTAGAATAAAATATGTTTCTGCTTTTGCTCACTAGTAGAAACTACAGTCACTTTGTTAGCGCTGTATAATATTCTCACGTGACGTCCCTTGCAAGGCGTTAGCCTGCCACACGACTTGTACGTCTCGCTCCACTACTCCATCCCGACAACACAAAATGCCGTCACTCAAGGCCGATAAGCTAGCGCTTCCGGTGTCGTACTCCGGCTTGGCGATCTTCTTTCTTGCATATTCGCGCAAGAATTTCAGCTTCACATCTATATGTTTAATGCTTGTGGAGCTCGTCTCGTTGTCAACTTGCTTTACTGCAGCTTGGTTGTCGATCTGCAGCACCACGGGTGTCTTTACACGCAGACCAAGTTCTTCATACAGCTCCTTCAAACCGAGTGCCTCTCTTCCACCAATAGCAGCCTCCACAAACTCAGCTTCTGCCGTGGACTGCGCGACGGCTGACTGCTTGAGGCAGTACCAACCTACAGTCATGCCGCTCACGTTTTGCTCATCCGCACTGATTGACTTTCTCTCAATCTTGTCCGCGGCGAAGTCGGCGTCACTGTAACTAAGATCCTCACTGGCCATGCCGACTTTTGGTCCTCACACAAACGTAGCTTGAGCGCCTTGGCTCTCTTTAAGTATCGTGTAATCTTTTTCGCAAGTTTATAATCCTGCACTGTTGGCATTCCTCGTGACTTTGTGCACAGCAAATGCAATGTCAGGTCTCGTACACCACGACAGCCACAACAGGCTGCCCACAAGTGATTGAAAATCCTTCACCGCTGACTGGCGAGGAGTCGCCGTCGATTTGACTGGGAGGGGCTTGCTGGGCTCATTGGTTTCTACCTCGTCGGCGATCGGGACACGCACAGGGTTTGCGGCCTTGAGACATGGCGCTCGAGTAGCTTATTGATCGTCTGCTTCTGGCCGATTAGAAAACCGCCCTCCTTCGACCGCAAGACGCGCGTCCCTAAGAAATTTTCAGCGATACTTAGATCCTTCAGTTCAAGCACAGCCATGTCAAGGAAGAACATGTCGACCCGCCCCACACTTGTACCAGTGACGAGGAGGTCGTCAACGTACGTCCCAACGAGTGTCATGCCGTTCTCGTCAAGCTTGTAGAAATGCAAGGCTCGCTGACACACTGCACCAAATTCAGTCGAAACAGCATGTCACGCAACAACTCGCGCCACAACCTTTCAGCTTGTTTAGGCTCGTGCAAGCTGCGCTTCAGCAATGATGCTAAATTACGTGCGTCTCGTACACCGTGCTGGTCCAGCACGTGCTGCGAGATTGCCATGCCAGCAGGTAATGTTATAGTCCGGCTCCGTATGTGCCTTTAGATAGGCACTGGGTATATCACCATGTCGTGCCGGCACCCATATCCGCGAGAAACTCAGGATTACGAACGCGTTACTGATGGGTATAACGGTTGAGAAAGTCAGAAAATAATTTTCGCCATAAACGTGTTTGTCCCCTCTTGCCACAAGTCTTGCCTTGCACCTTTCCACACTCCTTTCAGTCTTAAGTTTCGTCTTGTACACCCATTTAGTGAGCAGCGGCTTTACGTTTGACGTTCTCGTGACGACTTCCCACGTCTTATTTGCTTCCAACGATCGCAGCTCCTCCTGTTCAGCCTCGTCCCACCTTTCGCTGTGCTTCAACTAATTTGTCATCCTTCCTGGTGGTGGCGTACTCAGTCACGTTTGCAGGCACGTCTACGATCATCGTTGCCAAGGGCTCCCAGCTGTCCTCAATATCTTAATGCCCTTGTCACGATACTAATAATTGCCACAGCTTGAGCTGCGAGTTGTAGGGATACCCTTTAAATATTTGTTTATTTACCAGCACCCCTTGCTCGGATACAAACTCGCGCGATTCTTGCGTCACTCCCAGCGATGAATCCGCATAAACTTCAATTTTGTCTTGCGCACCTCAAGTCCATTTTTGCTGATGATGTGACAGATCGGAAACGAGTTCTTATGAGCTTCAGCCAGCATGGAATACGCAAAGAAGCTCAACTTTATTTAGTCGGCATCAAATCTCGACCATAGTACAAAACCGCCTTTGTCAAAATTGCACGATACTGCTCGCTTGTTCACCATGGCCTTGAGAGGCAGCTTCTCTTGATCTCAACACATGCTTTGTGTATGTCTTGCAAATCTGCACGTAGTTTATCTAAGAAATATTGAGTTCTGTCAGCAATTTGTTTTACCCCAATCGTCTTCTTGCCCCATGGTACTGCTACCACATCGAGAGCTCTATGTAGCGGAAGACCCAAATAAAGCTCTATTGGCCCAAGTGATGTGACTGGAGTATGGTTCAAATTAATTTGGACGACTGAAAGCAGGCAAATTCATTCGCGAGCGTTCAAATAAAATTTCAACAACAGTGCTCTGATCACATACAGCACATCCTTGATGACACGTTCGACATTCCCATTGACCTAAGGAGAATATACTGACATGAAGTCTTGTTGAATGCGCAATCTCTCATCCAGCCTCATTCCGAAAGTGTATGTCTTGATGGAATGCCAAAGTACCAAATCTTCCATAGCGTGTGTACCAGTTCATCAATCCTTTGGCTGCCACCATGCTATCACACTCCGCACTTGGAAATAGCTCACAGTAATGCGTTAGGACGTCTTTTATGGCAAGAACATACTCGTTGACCTACAAAAATCTCAATGAAAACCTTCATTGCGCCCTTTTACAGAATAAATTGGGCCACATGGCCTTTGAACCAGTTCACGTGCTTAGATAACAGGCATTTAATTGAAATTCTTGTATCTTTAATTCGAGGCGCATATCTAGAACCGCTCGCATAGCAGAATCATCATTGAGTTTTTTTCTGCAATGGCCTTGTGAGCCACAATGAGCAATTGTCAACAATTGACACATAAATTCCGGTGCTTATGCTGAATCCTTAACTTGTTCTTGACGTGATTGCACCCATCTTTGTCCTTCAAGCTTGGTGACATTACTGCACCCTCAAAGCGCCTCTGTATTGTTCTAGTAACGTGTTTGTCGGCCACGCAAAATATTGATCTTCAAGTGGTCATAGCTTTGTGACCGAAGGCGTGCTCTTCAGCTTCACAGACATCGCTGACACGCCATCCTCGACGACATTGCATGGTTGGCTCCACCGCAAGATCAAATCAGCTTAAACACCGTCCTTGTTCTTATTGTTCTCGATGGTGTACTTGAGGTCACAAATTCTCATTGCCCAGCGTTGAGGCTTGTCGCACACATGACGCTTTAGCTCAGTTGATAGATCAAAAGTGAATGCTAAGTTCGAGTGACCACAGAAGACCTTGAAACCTTTTGATGTCAGAAGCGCATACTCGAGCTATGTGCAAGCAAGGACAGCAGGGTGTACTTTTTAGGTGATGACAGACCATCTCCGCTGTGCGTCTTTGAGCGCACCGCCCTTGTAAACAGCAAGCTGGTGTTTCTCTAACTGAACTGGTGTGTCTAGTTCTCAGTCTAACACTTGAGTGAGCAGCAAGATTTGTCTTCTAAAGACGCATTAATGAAGAGATATAAATTTGCGCTGTCAACTGACCCGTGAGCGGTTAAGAATTTTACAAAAGCTGCTATACAGATTCGAAGCTGACTTGCAAAGTTGGACTCCACTCATATGCAGCTTGTAGACCGCTGCAGTTGTGCTTACCAATTGGACGCATCGCAGTTTCAAGACACTCATAGAGAGGTGCGACCACTCTAGCGTAATCGATTAAAGAGTCCCAAACCCAGTTAATGGAACACATAAATTTTTGAAAAGGGGTGGCCGTAGGCGGTACAGGTAGCGCTACTTATGCTGAAACATGCCGGATGCCCGTAGAGAATACCAGTTTTCCACATCATAACACATGTTGCTCATATCGAGCACTTTTGGCTACATTAAGCTTTAGGCCATGAGCAGTAATCAGCGTCAAAAGTTATTGGAGACCATACGAAACTTCTTTTAAATGCCAACACGTCATCAATTCAAATGACATCGTGCTTGAGCAGCAAGGGGCGAGCGCAAGTTGTAATTGACCTTGAAAGTGTAAGACTTAGTTCATTACACCTTGAGGAGCTCTAGTAGGAGTAAAATATCATCATCCGTTATAAAGAAGAAGTATTCCTGAGAGCCTTCGTCCAAAGAGAGCTGCCAAAAACATTTAAGCCGGTCAAAACATGCAAAACCCACCCACTGCACCACTCGACTTCGCCAGTACCACTGCCAGATTTGGCATGGCTCGAGCAAGAGGCACGGTCATACTGTTAGTAACGTGATAGTATGTTATCATCTGACAGCTGCCGTCGGGCTTCTTGACCGGAACAGCAGGTGATGCCTAACGTGCGCCATCGCTCCGCTTGATGAATCTCTACCTCTGCAGCTCAATAGTGTAATCACGAAGAAATGAGCTTTTGGAGCGGGCATACTTTCTGGCCTTAGCGCGATATGATTATGATCCCGCCTTTAGCTGAGTTTAAGCGGTCCGTTTATAGCAACAGGGCTAGGACCAATTGCCTCTCTTCAGATCTCCTTAAATTCCCCTAGCAAATCATGTAGCTTCTTCAGGTAGTGACCGTTCATTCCATTAGCTCCTACCGCATTCACACGCCGACGTGTCCATACTTTGAAGCGAGAGAACGTCTGTCTCCTCGGGAAGTGATTATTACCGGCTTACCTGAACTGAAAGGCTTTGATACGATGCGTACAACTGTCGACAAGCTATCAAAATGACCCATGTACATCGTGGTGACGCACGCAATATACTTAGTGGCGGCTTAGGTACTTTTTACATAAATGCAGTGAGTGGATGCCGCTAGTCAACAAAAAAACGACGTTTATACGCGACACATATGCAACGGCTCTAAGCCAGTAAAACGAGCAAGCTACTGATAATTGAAGACCACTCTTCCTTCCCCCTGAATGAGCCATAGCTCCGCAATCTGCCGGCTACAGAACAAGTGAATAGAGACAAGCTCAAGCTTGCTTCTTCACGAATCGTTCGACTGCAAGCCTTCGCTCCCAACAACTTCACGGGTCCTACCGAGCTGCTCCGACCTCTGACCACTTAGACAGTTAGGCGCCTTTAGTTTATACTAAAAGCTCATTTCTGCTAAGTAACGAAAGCTTGCGCTAAGGCTCCTTTGAAAAGAATTAACTGGTTGGTTCAGCCGCCTTTGTAGTACGACGTCATCATCGAGAGGTGTTAGTTGTGAACACATATCTAGACGCTAGGCCATACGGACGTGGTCATTGAAAAGTCTTAGCTACGTAGAGTAGGGACGATACTCAAAAGTAGGCTGTACCTTTACTTTAGTCCGGGTATTAAGGTGCCTTTCGACCAGTGATTGATTGGGTGTCTCAGACAATAGAGCCGCAGCCCCCGCCCTTCTTAATTTTAACGGCTTACAGAAGAGGCTTAGCTATTAGCAAAAATGCGTTGCCGTTTTTTCCACTTTCGATGAGTAAGGTCAATAGACTCCAAAAGGAAAATGGTTGGGTGACTACTGCCGCGCGTGTTGACTTTTCACGTTGGACCGGCGCTGTCTTTGCGAAGGCTGAGACTGCTCTATTCGACCCTACTTGGGATGTCTACAACAGTATATCGCGAGTGTGCCCCAACAAATTTCGGCAGAACTATGCCTATTCATGTGGATTCCCACTGGGGACCTTGCAGTAGCATTATCTGATATCAAGATAATGCCTTCGTTTGGCTTAACAACCCATTTCTTTGTGTCTTGAGCATTTACGTGACCTTAAAACGATCTGTAACGCTGGTATCAGTTTATGTGTACCGATAGGGAAGTATGTACGAAATTGGGTGTGTGTGTGACCATTTATGGTTGCGCTTTTAAAGTCCAAACGTACTCGAATTACTCCCACTGGTATTACGTAGATTTACAACGCCTTTCCGATGATATATTGGATAGGCTAATCTACGATTGGTTTGTCCAATGGGGCTCTTCTTTGGTGTACATAACACCGGCTCATGTTATCGGCGGTCTTTGCTCCCGCAGCCGCAGGGTGTACTTCAACTAATAGCCTTCTCCATCTCGATAATGCAAGACAAGCGTACTCCGCTTCGTCAAATCCAGTTTACTAGTCAAGGCTTTGCTGTGGTACATCATAGGATGAGTGCCTACAATCGCACGATTCCGCCGTACATTGCGTGCAAGCAATAAACCTGCTGGAAAGAATTTATCACATGCGAAGACATCTGTTTTTACAGAAGACATTCCGCCGGCTTTCGACAGTGAAAGTGACTCCAGCGATAATAATGTTATCGCAGATGATTCGGATTCAGCTATGGCAGATGACTTTGAATCAGAAAAAGAGCTACATAGTGAGGATCAGCCTGATTCGGACCCTAGTCAAACTGCCACTGTGGAAGAAATCGAGTCTGCAATTACGGCTCACTCAAACGTTATATGGCACACCGGAAAAGCGCCCAAATTTTTAGTCTACGCTATTGAAAATACAGCACTGGCACCTGACCGTATTATACGGGCAAAACGGCTAATTTTTGGCACTGTCGCTGAACCGGAGGCGGAGGTGACTCAACTTCCTACCTCCCAACTAAAATATCCCTTTGTTTTTTATCAGTGAATACCTATGAATGGCTCAGCACTGGGTCCGGTGGACCTGTTCCACCCGACCAAGACATCATACTCTGAGACCGGTCTTACGACCCGGCTCGCTCGGTTCGCTCGTATGCCAAGTTAGCTGACGTCTCAGAACAAATCTTAAGGTCTGCAGTCTACCAAGATTCCGTCAAAGAACCGACTTTAAAAGTGTGTGCGGTAAGCGAAAAATTTGTCGAGCTCTTCGACTCTACCCATGACCGACTCAGTGATTTCCACTATCCAAGCCAAAACTAGTCTGTTGTGTGTCCTTTTGGGCTGTTGACAAGTACCAGCACTTGCGTACCAAAGTATTTGGTCATGCAGTGCTTCGAGTTGCTGCAACTCGAAAAAACTTATCTTCATATGATAGAATTCTTAGGCAACAGCGGCAAACTTTGTTACCCGCTTATTCAGACTTCAATTCTCAACCCGTTCTCGATCAGCTTTACCTAGACCAAGACCAATCATAAGGCTAGATGAAGATGGCTGAATTTGATTTGGCAATTCAGATTATTGCTCCAAGCGTCTATATGGACCCATCAAAATTGGGTGCTTGAATGAGTAAGACGGCGTCAACGCAATCTCACCCACTTTGGCTACTATGGCATGGATCAACTTTGGCGTCTCTCGTGTTCTCTCTACTTTTGAAGCGCGTCATAGCAGATGTAATCACTATCGACCTTCGAGACACAATCAGCTTCCTTCAGGAAAAAGCCAACATGGTGGCACCCAGCAATCCACCTTCTCTCTAAAAAGCTTTCGGTCCTTAAATGGTACTCAATCAATGTGAATGGTTCTAATACCACAACGCGAGCAACTTTAATCTACTTCTCGAACTGCTTTCACGTTGTGGGTGTGCAAGAAACCCGCATAACCGGAAACAAAACCTTTCAACGAGCCAAACATCTATGGAGCAGCTTCCATACAAAATTCAAGTTTTAGTCTCAAGACAAGGTGGATTCGCATACTAAATCAGCGGGTGTCGGACTTCTTATCACACCAACATGTCCGGTACGCGAGCTTAGCGACGTCACTGCAAGCTATGTGAGCTCTTCGGACCTTCTTTTTCAATATTTGCTGATACACGGAACGGTGAGCTTCGTAATTACCTACATTCACGAATGTATGCCCCTGTCAAACAGGGACAGTGCTCGCTTATTTTCAATCGCCTTCCTCGCCACTTTACTAAAGATGCCCACCACATTGTTATAGGAGATTCCAGTACCGTTTTATTCAACCAAATTGGCCACTCTCGCTCGCAGGAATGGTCTCGACGACAAGTACGCGAAGAATTGCTGGACTGAATGTATGAGCTCAATTAGTTGACTTGTAAAGATTGCAGTATCCAGATGCCCAAGAATTCTCGAGCCCGACTGAATTACCTCGTAGCGATTATGGATCAGCAAGCGTTAAGCCCGGCAATAGATTTATTTAAGGACCTTCCCACTGCAAAAGTAGTTTTTCAGGCCAAGTTGAGAGAATTTGCTCACTTTGCTTCCAAAGCCAAATTTGCATCTGACATTAAAGCTTCTGAGCGATGCTCCAAATTGTTCTTTCGGCCAGTCCAAATACTTTGCAAGACGCTCATTCCTGTGGATCCGGCCGGAAGCTTAGAATCGATCTGTGTCAAATTCAATACTTGTCGATCTCGTATTTTGTGTTCGCCATCTCGCAAATACGGGCATTTCCAACCGGAATAGGATCGTATAGAGCTCGCTCGACTTCTAGAACACACAACATTGAGACTGTCGCTTGCGAATAGAGCCTATTTGGACAGCGCACTTACAGCAGACGCTTTCTTCTTGGCTACTAAATATACGGCGTCAGGAAAAATGCCAGGTCCGGATGGGTTGCCTATCGCCTACTACGGTACCGATTTTATCTATTTAGAGCCGTATATTTGAAATAGTATACGGCGACCAGTTCCAAAAAGGGAAAATGACCAAGTTTCGGTGGCGAGCACAAATCTCGCTACTCTACAAGCATAAGGATAGATCGGTCCCGAGCAACCATCGCCTATTTCTCTTCTCAACGTAGACGCTAAATTGAGATCCCAAAATTTGGCACACCGACTCGGCGAAGGATTTTGAGCTTACTTCTTCGCTCCGACCAATATGAGCTTGTTCCAGGTCGCGACATCCGTCACGCCCATATTCGGTTTCAAGCACTGGCAAAGCTCAACTCAGACTCTAAGTCTCCGACTGGCGCAGTTCTGCTAGACTTTGCCAAAGCCTTTGACAGAGTAATCTAAGACGCCTTGAATACGGTGTTAGTGCATTGGCTTTAGTTTTCGCCGATGGTTTAAAGACATGTTTTCGGGTACACTGGCGTCTTCTATGCTTCATATGAAGCCATTAGCCTCATTTGAATTAAGAGCTGGCGTACGGCAATGGGATTTACTCTTGCCCACCTTAATTGTGCTCCTTATCGAGCCTCTTTTCAATCTTCTTCGCACCAAACTTCAGGGCTTGAGCCTTCAAAGTGAATCGATGACTCACTCAGTCATCAGCTTCGCAGAAGAATGCACTGGTCTTCTACTTGATTTCCGGCACACTAATGATTTTCTTAGGTTTGTAGGCGAATTTTGTTCGGCAACGAGCATGTGGCTGAGTAAGGCTAACACTGTGTTACTATCATTTTGACCTTGGAATACGTCTTCTGAACGAGCTCGAGCAATTGGGTGTCGACGTCGTGGATAATTCTGGACGGGCAAAATTACTTTGGATTTACTATTGGCTGCAACTCAGTAACGCTTACCGCTTTCGCCATTTACTGGCAGATATGCAGGCGCAGTGCCCACTTTAGGCTCACTCTTCGAGACCAAGTTATATTTTGCAGCAGGTAATTTGACCATATTCGACCAGTGTCTGCCATATTCCGGTGACAGGATTCACAGATCCGGGAAACACACTGATCCCTCGCTTTGTGTGCAAATCCAAATCGACAATCACTCTTTCGAAAGATATGTGGTTTTTACCCCCCAGTCTCGGAGGTATGGGTCTTACTCCAATGAGCGACATGATTCTCAGCTTACACCTTCACATGCTGTGCAAAGTTATTTTGGACGCCTGGACTTACTCCTTTATGACTGGGTGGAGCCAGTCAGACCAAGCCATCAAGCCATGGAGAAAAGACTTTGATATCCTCCATGCGCCAGTATCAGCTAGCCCGGAGTATGCTAATTCTCACCGCTCTGCACAACTCAGCGCTTACTAGCAGTCCGTTCTCTTCATTTGGAATACTCGACTATGGGAAAGATTGTACGACTTTAATCGAAGTTTGACAAATTAAGTACCCCAATGCTTCGTAATGTCGATATTACATACAGTGCCAATGGATGAGCTCTGGCTAGTCGGTCAAACCAGACCAAGTTGACTATATCGTTGGCCCAAGAAGAGATTTTTATCCGAGCGACTTATTTAGGGTTTGCAATGGAGAAGTTACGCACCCTTTTTTCGCACCTACCAACCCGGGCGTGTAACATGCGCAAGTGCCTGCTCTAAATTTCTGGATCGGGTTCACGTTTTGCTGGGGCCTTTACAGGATTTTTTGATTAGCCCAGTTCTTGCTGCATGATATCTCTGCGCCTTCCATACTTGGAGCTTTGGCACATATAATTTGGAAGAGCTCAGTGTGGTAAGAATTCAGGCAATTATTTTCAAGCATGCTGCTCCTATCCTGCTCTTGTCACACTAAGGCTTAGATAACGACATTACGGCTACTATGTGGAGTCGCGACCTAAAAATGGGTAACCATTTATTCCCCGCTTTTAACGACTTACTCTTCCGCCTTTAACAGAAGTGCCTTTTTCTTGTAGTAGTAGTAGTATATCCGTCTTCGAAGACGGCAAAGTCGTAAAACACTTGAAGATAGTATTCACCAATAAAGCTCAGATAACCTGGGTGGTGCCATATAAAGCTTGATTCCCCGTTTCTCTCAGCTCCTACCGGGGTCGGTTTGGGTGGCCTTGCTTAATGGCTCGCTCAAACGATGTGGGTTTAAATCTTGGTGACAGCAAGTGATTGCACCAGTTAAATGCTAGAAGTTATATAGGACTTCGTATGTCGAACTACGGTAGTTAGACAACTTGGCGGATATAAGTGAAATGCAATTTAGTTTCCTGGGTGAGCCAACTGACCACTATTATCATCAGCCGAGACCGGAGTCTTCAATCTCTATATCAACTAGCACCAGCTTTTTGTCGTTGCTCAGCTCGTCACCAACAGTCGAAAGCCGAAGACATGAATCATCAAATTCGATCAGATGGTTCATTTAGTCCCCCCCCCGGATGCCATCTGAAACTCACGAAGTTGTTTGCGAAGATACACGCGGTTGTGAAAGCTTTGCTTCACGAATAACGCTCGCAGCGTCCTTGGCTAACTTGTATTTTCGAATCATGGAGGACTTAACAGCTTTGAGACGACAGCCAGCGGCTTGAACTCAGGGTTTTTCTATGTCTCGGTCTATGGTAAAGCTGTAACCTCTAGCTTTATCTCCAAATGTTCTAGCAGGCCCTTGCGCGCAAGTGCCACACGGTAGTTAAATTCCCATAGGAAATAGTTGACCTTGCGCAAGACGTCATTAAGATCAGACGTACTTAGGCTCACCATCGAAAGCAACTTGAGCTCTTCTTAGCGATGCAATGTGAAATGAAAAGTAACATTAGAATCGAAAGCTTAGCAGGCGTGCTTCACAACTACTATCTGCATCACTGTAGAATCTTAAAATGGATGTTTCAACCAGTTTTTTTAAAAACCTAAAGCAATATGCTAGAAAGCTCTAATCGAAAAGGACAGTATTTCGAATTGCCTCCATAAAGGCGGAGTCATTTCGGCATGAGGATCTTGACTTTGCTGCTGGAGGTGTGCAAGTGCAGACTGCTGCTTTATTGGTAGGATGGTATCACAGTGCACTGTGCTATCAACACTAATGCGAGGACGAGTTATGATGGATTTCACATCTTGCAAGTGTTACCATGGAGTATTTTCCATGAAAGTCCGACATGTCTCCTTGACTGATCAAGCACTTGGTGCTATTGTCCGTGTGCTGCACTGTGTTCTGGGATCGAGCCTGCCGCCCGCGGCCAAGCGTGCTAAAAAGGAACAATAGTGCCGCTTACATGGATCTGTTGAGTGGCTTTCTAACGTAATCAGGCTAAGCAATAATATTTGCTGAGATGCAAGACTGAGCTTGAAATGCACACAAATATTTTGAACTTGAACAAACTTTCAATGAGGCGAATGTTCATGAAATTGTGAATGTCCAGAAATGACAAATTGATATTCAATGGGAGAAACCACGCAATGGTAGCGAGATC
>NQFO01000529.1:0-10230 GCA_003991265.1 Pseudoperonospora humuli
CTGCATCCCATGCACCCGCTGAGTCTGCATATCCCTCGCTCTTCGTCCACTGACACGTCGCTGGGACTGAGTGTGGAGCACGTGAAGGATTTCCAGCATGTGCACGGCCGTCGAATGGCTTTTGACGCCATCTACGGCGTCTTCTGGCTGTTACGCGGTCCCTATTTAGCTGTGGTGACGCAATCCAAGCTGGCGGCTAAAGGTGTAGATGATGCGGAGATTCGTCTGGTGCAGAAGCTCGAGCTGCTGCTCATTCCAACGCAGAACCTGCCCACGCTCACACCGCAGCAGGAGCAAGACGAGCGCACATACATTGACATGATTACAGCCGACATTGAAGTGCAAAAGCTGCACTACTCCAAGGACTTTGACCTCACGCACACACTGCAGCGTACGGACGTTTGCCGAGATTGATACACGACAGAGACGGCTCTGACTTTGTGGTTTGTGCAGGCATTGCCGCGTTTGACGGCAAGATCGGCACCATTGCCGAGCGCGCAGATGACCGCTTCTTCTGGAACAAGGCGCTGT
Organism: Pseudoperonospora humuli; assembly: GCA_003991265.1. Classification (NCBI taxonomy): domain Eukaryota; phylum Oomycota; class Peronosporomycetes; order Peronosporales; family Peronosporaceae; genus Pseudoperonospora; species Pseudoperonospora humuli. Next base: position 532 of record NQFO01000529.1, read on the forward strand.
GCTCAGCATTCCTCGGTCTGGAGTCAATTTGCTTGATTCGATGTCGATGTAGCTGACAGTTTTGTTGTTCTGTTGTTGCAGAGCAAAAGCTCTTTGAATGGGTGACTCCAATGATGCAGGCACATGTGGACTTGACGGAGCCGCTCCAGGTCAATGACAAGTCTTTTCGCATCTTGTACATTTCTAGACGATCGTGCAAGCGGCAAGGAATGCGCTTCACGATGCGCGGTATCGATGATGGTGGCAATGTGGCCAACTTCGTCGAGACAGAGCAGATCTGTCTGTTTGATGACGGGAGACAGACGTCGTTTGTGCAGATCCGTGGCTCTATCCCGGTGTTTTGGAGTTCACCTGCTACGATGAAGTATGCGCCCAAGGTTTACCAAGCTGGTGACATGAATCGAGACGTGGCCGCTTTCCAGAAGCATGCTTACGACCTCATGTCGCTCTATGGTCGTGTGCTATTGGTGAATCTCATCGACAAGAAGAAGGAGCAACTCAAGCTTGGTGAGGCCATGGCGAAAACCGTTGCGGACGCTGCTACGAAAGATTCGCACATTCTCGCAGCTGTGCGTCTCGTGTGGTTCGACTTTCACCGTGAGTGCAGTAATATGAAGTGGGAAAACCTCGAGAAGTTAGTCAAGCAGGTGGATGATGACTTTCTGGACCACGGGTACGAGTTCGGCATTGGGTTGATGAGTGCTAGCCGCGTAGATGGCGTACTTTGGCGTCTAGATTTCTCAACTGACAATCTGATCCTTGTTTCAGATACTTTTGCAAGGACGCGGATGGGATTGTCGTGAACAAACAGTCTGGTGTGGTACGCACCAACTGCATGGACAACCTCGACCGCACCAACGTCGTTCAGGTGATTGAATCGCTTTTGTGTCCTTCTCTGGTATCTCGTGCGTCTCACTAATTAGCCACTTGTCATTCAGTCTCTGTTCGGACGGCGTAGTGTAATGCTTCAGCTAAATGAGACGGAAGCGTTGCAAGGAAACGTGCTCAACTCGCCGTTTGAGGAGCTTGAGAGCACGTTCAAGCGTGTGTGGGGCAACAATGCCGACGCGATTAGCCTCTTGTACGCCGGCACCGGTGCACTCAAGACGGACTTCACACGCACTGGTAAGCGCACTAAGAAGGGCGCACTGATGGATGGCTACAACTCGTGCATGCGCTACATCAAGAACAACTTTATTGACGGATACCGCCAGGACGTGCTAGATTTGCTGCTGGGGCGCTTTTCGGCTTCGCGCAACAAGCCGTCGCCATTCGAGACGCAGGGCAAGAGCCTCGAGTGGGCGCTGGGCAAACTCGTAAGTGTCGTAGTCGCTATCTTTCTCGTGGAGACGTACCGTACTAGAGGTCAGAGCTTCATGTTTGAGCGGCTGCTGCGCTCCGTGCTGCTGACACTGCTCATTTGTGCGGGCATATTCGGCGTGCTGGTCAAAAAAGGTAACTCGCTGGGTGAGAAGCTAGTGCGGCTGCCAAGTCTGTGTCCACAGGACGGCTGCATGACAACGTGGAAGCGCTAGTCCAGACATGTGCAATATAGTCCACTCGTCTTCCAACTTTTGTGAGGAAGTTTGAGTGGTTATCCTGTCTACAATGAATACGGTGCCATGCATATTACGCTGCAGGTGTCCTCTCTAAGGCTTTCCTCGGTAAACACTTTTTCGTGAACACAAAATATGTGTCTAGTCTACGCCTTCTCCACCCTTCTAAAAGCTTCCATGCGTTTCTGGCCGCGAAGCTCGCTCTAAGCATAGCCAGTATGTTGATGGCCTTGCGGGGAATTCCGTGCCATTATTTCTCGATAATTTGCACTTCGCGCTTCCTATTCTTCGGCAGCATCGTGCTCACGAATAGACGAAAGCGTAACATCACGTCCCTCTAAAAAATCACCGCCTGCTTATGAATTTCTCCTTTGAGGTGAAAGCATTCGAAAAAAGTCGAAACTTTAGTTACATTTGACGCGTCAGAGTATGCGGAGTACCCTATTCCTCTTGAAGATGCGAATGACAGAGGGGCGTGGCATCTCATCAACGACCTTTAACGACCTTTTGTCAACTCTTTCGAGGCTAGGGTCAAGCTAGCAAGCATCCAAACAAATCGATTACAATTACAAAAAGCGACATGCATCCCGGAGTGGGATGAGCCGTATTACCCACCCACAGTCGGGAGGTGAACGTGACCGGTGAGGAAGTATCACTGGTCTCACATACTTGACATCAGTAGGGCTATGTAGACACACGCATCCCCTCCCATACGCCGCTTTCCGATAATTCGAACGCTTAGTCGAACTATGTTGTAGATGAGCCGGACATGTTTGTCGCCTGCGTCACCGATGAGCATTGCAGTACTTGAAGTAGCCGGATGGTGTGCTCCTCGTGAAACGCAAGCTATATAGTTGAATCAGGTTAAGGACTTTCAACGGATTCTCAGATGGGCGATGCGAGAGAGTATATAAAAAAGCTGCAAAGATAGTAACAAAGAAACGACGTTTTACTTGAAGACCTGTGTCAGCTGATATCTGTCAATTACATGCTCCATAGCTTCAATTTGATTGGCAGCGCTCGTGAGTATATTAATACTGAAAGGTGGTGGTGATGAAAGGAAACTTTATTCACTGCAACGACTTACTTTCAAATTTACTTCGAGCCCCGTACATCTTCAACAGCGCAATTAGTCATGCTAGCCCGCAACTCGGTTCGACTCCCTAAGACTGCCGCTCGCTGCATCAGCTCGTCAAGTTCTGTTCGCGCATTTCAACAGACGCCCGCAACCTCGTCTTCAAGTAAGAGGAGTGTTCCGCAGGTTTCGCAGGGCGAGAAGGCCTGGTGCGACGTTTATGGTGTGGACTATGAGAAGCAGATCCAGGAAGCGCTGCATGAGTCGCCTGCTGCTGCCGAAGGTACTTCGAAGAAGGTGAACTACTCCACAGCTTCTCCGACACCTTCTACAAAGGCAAAGAGCAAGGCTGACATTTGGAACGTCGTATTTGGTGAGAAGTCTGCATGAGGCATGAAGTGCGGAGGAGAAAACGTGTCAATGCGCCTCCGTCCCATGCTGTATTTCAATTATGCGCTGAGCCAAAGCTTCCCTAACCTATCGTAGTCGTAGCAGTAAATCATAAGTCGATCTATTGCAATATACCACGTCATTTACCCAACTTTATCCGTCTTCGTCATCATTTTCCAGAGTAAAGTCATACGGTTTCCACTGACTTCGGAAGGTTTGCGCAAGCTTCTCCTCTTCAGGTTTGGCCACCACGCAGAACTTCCAGTTTGCGCGACGTGGCATCTCGAGTAAACACGAAGCTGCGTGCCGACCGAACTGTATGTAGTGTTTGCCTTCAACATGGTGCAGTAGATGGATGGAGCTGCCTTCGCCGTCCGGAACTTCAGCGTACAAAAATGACCTCCCACCAGTCTGCTCGCGCAGGAGCTCCAGAGGCCCAGTAGACACGTTGACGGCGGTTTTCTCCTCAGCGCTACCCAGCAACTCTTGGAACTTAACGTGGTATTTCTCTCCCTCTCTCTCAAAGATGCTGCGTGCGGTGACAGCTTTCGTCTTAGGTACACCAACGACCTGCAAGTGGCAGTGTGTGGCTCCTAGAGTGGCTACATTGCGGTCGATCACTAGTAGCTCCTTGTCTTGCGACGCGAAGTAGCGACGTAGTGCCGCCTTGAAGCGCTCCATCTCGCGCCATGTATCCTCACTAAGCTCCAGCGTAGATGCTTCGTGTGCAATGGGCACGATCAATAGGTGATCTCCGCATATGGCACCCTTGGGCATCGCAAGATAGGCTTCCTGACCAATACTCACAATCAAATGTCGCTCCAGTGTTGGCGTTGATAAACAGAACCAGCACTCCGTGCGCTCCGGCACAGCCGGGCGGTTATTTCTCCGCTCGAGCTGGTTGTTCTGGCCAGGCAGCAATCCGCCCTTACGTTGACCTTTACTTGCAAGCCTCTGGTCGTAGAAAAACTGTGTGCCGCTTTGATCTTTTGCAGTAAGCTGCTCGATCTGCTCGGCAGAAAGACCTCCAGTGGCAGCAGGGTCAAGCTTCCTTCTCTTTGCGTCAGATTCTCGATTTCGCGGAGCCATCTCGTTCAACATTGCGTGGAGGTACGGATTCTGGGTTGTGCCGGCGGGGATGTCCACATGCTGGCGCTCTTCGGCACTTTGTTGTGTGATTGGCACGACCTGCAATGCGTGCATGTATTTGCGAGTCTTGTCTTTAGCTTTGTTCACGCCGCTGAGTCCAATGAGTCGCGTGAGTTGCTTGCGTCCTGTCCCGACTACCTCACTCACATACGGCAACCGCTGGTAGAACACGTCTCCCCGAGTGCCATCTCCTCCACGACTTGTTATATGATACTTCGGGTGCACATGCTGCAGAAAGTCTCTTATTACCGTGCTACCGCGCATCGCTTGTAAGCCATGAGGAAGTTGTTGTTCCGGTAGCAAAAGCTGGAAACTCGTCGGATATTCGGCCGTGAATACAAAGTCTACGTCTCCCTGATCTCCATTGTGAAGAATCTGTTGCACCAGTACGTCGACCTATATAGACAAAGCATACAGTTAGTTTCCTATCTCAACACAAAGAACTTGATAGCGTCACAGCGCACCGATGCCTTCGAATACGTCATTAGCGTTCCTTTCTCGTCTTGTTGACCATGGGTCTCCGTACCTGACACATACACCACCTTGAGACCTGCAATCTACCCAGCATTATATTCGTAATTTACCACCAAACAGTCAGTAACTTCCTCATTGATCAGCGCTAGCACTGTCACAACGACTTCCTCCATGTGCTCGCAATCTCTTACCGTTGCAACTCCAGCTCCTGCAAGACAGAAGAATCTCTCACCAATCTCCACAGGATCTAAAGATTGCTCTACTGCACTCAATTGGTCGAAAACCTCTGTCTGGGCGGCGTCATCTTGCCACGAACGAGCAGTCTCATGCCCCGGCAGGAAATACGTCGGTAGCGGAACTTGTTTGCTGCCTCCCGTCACGTATTCGATCGGCAGAGGAAAGCACCGGCCCACACACACAAGAGCATCGAACGGCTTGTCCTTTGCAGCTGCGTTTAGCTTGCGCGCGCGCTCGAATAGCATCTCCCAGTGTCCTTGCACAGCTCCGCACAGCAAAACCTTCGGCATTTTGCATCTACGACCCCAACTTTATTACACCCACTGCTTATGTATTATTATTCGGAGGTTTGCTTTTTAGGCAAAGTGATGTGGTCGGTCGGTGGTCCAAAATAAAAAGCTTGCGAGACTTATCGGATAAATCCCTGAATTTAATTGACAAATTCTTGGCTTCCTCTAGTGCATTATTTCTTGCAAAAAAGTCTCGTCCCAAGCGAATATTGTACGTTTTTGGTACTTTTCTGCAGAAGAACGGCTATTCGTTTCATCATATTTAGGAAAGGAGCAGATCGGTAATTCGTCCGTTATGGTACCGACGTTAACTGTCTCATCAGCTATTACCATTTGAATATCGCATTGACATTTTTCAATATCTAAGCAACAGCAAGTGTCAAAGAAATGCCTCTATCTCGATGTCTGATGATGTCTTCTGGACGCTTCTCGCGTTCTCTTTTCTCGCGGAGCGGATCAAGTCATAGCACTGCGTCTTCTCTTTATTGTGGTACAACTATGACTTCTCGATTCGCTACGACAGCCCCACCTCGCCATGTCTTTGCAGATTCCTCCGTCGGTATTGGCAGTCTCCCTTTGGCGCCTGAGGAGACACAGGCGGAGCGCGAGCTGCTGAGCTCTTTGCCAGAGTTCCAAGAAGCGGCTAAGGTGCTTCTAGGCCAAGGAGGAGACGAAGCGCGATTGCTGCCCAACTGGAAACGTGCAGAGAAGGCCATGCCCAAGCTTCGACGCACAGTGGAGATTTGTCGCTCGAGCATGGGCTTCCACAGCATCTACTTGCAGGCAGCTCTACGTCACTTGGTGGCCACGCTCTTTATGAAAGGTGACATTGTGGAGGCTAGAAGCGTCATGCAGGAACGCGGTGACGTGATGCAATGGCCCGTGGCAGAACACGAACGCATGCTACGTTTATTGCTGCGTTCGAACATGCCGAAGGAAGCGAAGGCCTGGTGTCAGAAAGAGGAGTTTTCGAAGCTTCTTCCGAAAGACGAGATAGCACCACTGAAATGGACGTTGTACGAATTGATCGGTACTGGACTCAGTGGAGGAGCAGAGCAGCTGGCCAAAGCAGTGGCCGACCCGCTGTTCGTTCAGTTCGTGGAGACACTGAGAGAGAAGAAGGACGTCGTATTGAAGCATGAAAAAGCAAGCAATTTGAAGGCGAGCGAAGTGCAGCTAGGACGAGAGATTCCCTACTTACTGGCGCAGTACGCGTCGTTATCCGTAGCCAGCACGCGAGCGCTACAGATAGACCCGAATGCGGACCCCAAGACGCCTCTGACTGATACTCAGCAGATGAGTTTGAATCAGGCCGAGGTCCTGTATAAAGAAGCGCTGACGTGGGTGGAAGAAACGGCAGCTGAGGATGAAAAAGACGCCTTGCTGGCATCTGGGCCAAACACGCCATTCGGAGCATGGGTTGAAACCAATCTAGGTGAGCTGTTGCTGCGTCAGAATAAGCCTGACGAGGCTATGGAGTGGTTGGGTAAAGCTATGGGCACACTACAGGCTGAGCGGAATAGCGTTGGAGGTAGTGCGCTAGCAATGACTCGTGTGCTTGGTCAAATCGCGCGAGGCTGTCACGCTATGGGCCAAGCTGTGACGAGCGAAGGTCTGTTTGTTACTGTCGTCGAGACATTCGAGCGCGAAGCCAATCTATCCTCGACAGATTGTGTCGAATTTGCGCGAGTGTTACGAGCCTATGGTGACCTGTTGGCTAACTGGGAAAAGCGCGAAGCTGATGCTGCGAAGAGATACGAGCAGGCTGAGCGCATCGAGCAAGACCTTGCTCAAATGTGCCAGACTAACCAAAGTGCCACCGCGTTGCATCCTATATTTTATTTGCCGCTGTAAGGAGGTATAGCGTTTGGTAGTCAAAAGCAAGCAAAGGGTGTTTGCCTAATTCCGCGTCTTGGTGAAGCAAAAGTTGAGCAAGACGTTGGATCATTACGGCCTTTGTGATAGCAATACAATCATATTCATTTAACTATAAAATTTGCCATGTCTGATTTTGTATAAAAATGCCACTCGAGCTTGAAACCAAATTTCTAAGCTAAGAGACGCTAAAATTTACGCATAATCCTGAAATATAGATAGATAACCACTCTGTCAATAAATTTCTATACGATTTACCTCTCGATTGTTGACGGTTACTCACGAATAACATGGAGTTTATATGCGCATTCCATTACACCCGATGAGAAACGGTATTTCTTACGAGCAAAGTGTACATCTGGCCAATTTCACGTATAGCTCTTGCTCTTGTCATCGTGCGAGGACCACGTCAAGAGCTTGAAGATGCTCCTCCATATCGTCGATTTTGTGAAGATGAACGAGTCATCACTATAGGCCTGGTAGAATGTTTCTTTGATCTCTGAAGACTGTTCCATGAGTTGACTAAAAGCTGCAGGACTACATGGCAAGCTCATCGGTGTGGCCAGGTATTCAAATTGACCGTCTAGAGTGAAGAATGCGGTGTAGAAAACACCTAACTCTAGAAGCCAGACCTGGAAAGATTCCTACAGAAGATCAAGAGCCGAGAACCGGTTTCCATTAGCCATCGCATCGAAAATGTCTTCGTGGCACGACGTCCCGCGTCTTTTGGCCTGTAAAGTGACTAGTTCGGCGCTGCATGCAGCTTTTCACTTTTCCGCGTCACTAGATTCCATCGCCGACTTGAACGTTGTCGCGTTTCAAGTTAGAGCTCATGAACAAGCCACACCAAGCGTTCACGCACTCACCTCATGCAAGCAATACAGTAGGTGGTACCAACGTGAAATTGTTTTTCTAACGATGGTAAAGTGAAACGGCCTCGGTAGTTTAGGTGCATCTTTTAGGATATGGTCGAAAATGCAGCTCATTTTACAGAAAAACGTGCGCTGAAAGTAAGAATGCGTTATTATAATCAAGGAGCAATAATTATTACTGTCTCTCGATATGTGAGTCTCAAATTTTGTGACTTATTCTAGTGTATTTGGACTATGCGATCCGGTGGTGACGATGCTAATTTGTACCTGCTCGTGGAGGTGATCCCGCTGTCATTGATTGGAGTTAAAGAAGTAGTGGGAGGTGTGGAAGAGTCCACGAAGAATACAGGACTTTGCTGCGTAGAGTTGTGGTTGAGGCGGTCATTTGTGCGTTGAACGCTAGGGAGATTTCGGCTTTGGAGAGTTTCAAGCTGTCGCTCTAACTTGCGCTGTCTCCACCAAAAGTAGCAGTACGCGACTCCCATGAGAATGATGATCACTAGAGCCACAATGACAACGTACATCCACCATTGCCAGAAGAAGCATGGCTTGTCAGAAAACGGTACGTAGCTGCTAAGCAGACTACCCCTCCGGTCCAAGGAGGCAACGCAGTTACAGAAAGAGTCCTCGGTACTCAGCGTCTCTACCGTGATGCTCTTGCTAGATGTGACGCCATTCGGGCAGTTGTCTGTCACTGCGAGACCCACGCGCTGGTTCTCTCGGTCGTGCACCGTCAAAAGCCCATCCATAAACACGTTACCGAGTAACGTGAAGTCTCCCTCGGAGATGCCAAACACACGACACGCCACCTCACCTAGATCAGTGGATACAACAAGCGGTCGCCAAATATACTCGGCTGGAATTGTCACGGTCATCTGCTGCGATTTCTCGTCATCAACTGCGAGCGAGATTGTCAGTCCTGGCAGTGAGTAGATGATCGAGTCGATGTTAGTCGGATCGCATTCTATCGAGCAGCAGACTGCATCGTCATCGAAAAAGCCGTAACTAACATCCGGCATCACCTTCATCACCTGGGACCTAAGATCTGCGATCACTGCGCTATACACGTTCGAAGGGAACGCTATGTTGCTAGTTCCCGAGTCGATAATGCTTCTAGGAGAGTTGAGGATATCGCACGCTAATCCGAGACTCTGTCCGTTCACTCCGATATCTGTGATAATGACGTTAAAGTATTTCTCTTGTACTAACGGAGTGTAGAAAGTTTCTCCCTTGTGATAACTCTCTCCGTTCGGTCCTTCCGTTCCGCCCAGTAAAACCTCCCCAGCGTACAGATGCGATCCATTGATTATGGACACATTGCTCATACTCAGCGACTGCAGTGCTCCGCACATCTGAAGACTAAAGATATTGCGTAGTCCAGCAGCACGCAGCACGTGGTCAAAATAAGGCGTTGGCGGATCACTAGAAGGCGACGCGATAGCCTGGTATCCCATCCCAATGATGCCGTCATACCCCGACGACAGAAAGCTGTCTTGGGCCGTAATCATAGCAAAAGGCATGTCTTCAATTGTGCCGAGCCCCTGTCCGGAAAACGTGTCTTGCACCACTTGACCGCTCCAAGAGCCGCTGACGTATTTGACGTCGACACTCGTGCCCTGGTCCACACACGTGCCCGACTCTGTGCACGAGTAGAGATTTACATTAGCGAATGAGCAGCACTCGGCAGTGACAACTGCAGTGTTGGCCGAGCCCGTGTCCACCAGCAAGTTGAACGTATTGGCGCTGGTACTGCCAAGACTCGACGAATGTAGCGGAGACCC
>NQFO01000530.1:0-18994 GCA_003991265.1 Pseudoperonospora humuli
CGAATTCCGACACTGTTGACTCGAAGTCCGCTGCCGATGATCCGAATTCCGACACTGTTGACTCGAAGTCTGCCAACCGTGCATCAAAGTTGGTCGAGAATGATTCGAAATTCGCTAGTGAAGGCTCATATTCAGCTGATTGTGAGCTAAAGTTCGATACTGTTGACTCAAAATCTGCGGAAGGCTCGTTGAAGTCCGTTGAGAACGTTCCAAAATCCGCCATTGACGACCCAAAGTCCACTGACGATGGTCCAAAGTTCGCTGACGATAATTCAAAGTCTGCTGACGGCGCACCGAAGTCGGGCGAGAATGGCGTCTTCTCCATCGTACTGTCCGTGGTGGCCGCAGGCTGCGTCTCGGTTGTGGAGCTGCCTTCTCTGCCCGTCCCACCAGGCGAAGCAATGTCGTCGGACAAATGTGATGTTTCGCCCCAGTCGGCACTATAATGGATTGGCGCGTTTCCAAAGCTTGCAAAAGAGTTGTCAATCTCGCTTTTCTCTATCGTCTCGGCATCGTGCCAATTTGTAAACGCTGGTGTGACGAGTTCCTTTTGAGCTTCAGAAACAGTGTCGGATGTTTGTGTATTTTCCGTGGTTGTCCTAATGCCAGTATCGAGAAAGGAGTTTGCTGAGGCGGAAAAGTTGACAAAGGAAGTAGCGTCATAAACATCACTCGTTGTAGTGGTATCATTCCACATGTTGGTATTGGATGTAACTCCACTTTCAGTTCTACTCGTATCAACAAACGAGCCATTGCTTGCTTGATCGGGCGACTTGAATGGATCATCGTCATCAATAGCGCTGTGAGCTGTGTCGCTCGTAGTCTGAATGTCAGGAAACGTGAGCACTGGTATTGCCAAGTCATCACCATCCGCTAGAGAAGCTTGTTCAAATTGCCGCGATGTCTTCTGTAGGAAGTTCAAAATCATCTCTACCTGTTGAGCGAGAAAGCCAATCTCTTGAAGCCGTGCTTCGTTCACCAACTGAGATAATGCTCGAATACTCAGTCGCTGTGAAGTACGAGTTTCTAGAAGTGCCTGTTTCATAAGGCGTAGAATCAAATTGTTGCTCCATGAATGATGCTGAACTGCATACTTCATTCCTCCTTCTTTGCGGCTGAGAAACTGCAGCGTACTTTGCTTGACGACGAGGCATTCAGAGGTAGCACTGTCTGTAGGCGCACACGGAAAATCAAGCAGCTCGACGATGGAAGAAAAGACAGTGTCACCCAAAAGTGCGAGATATTCTCGCAGAGATGTGTGCCAAATTGCAGTCAGCATAGCAGCATGCCACACACATGGTCGCATCCTAAACCAAGCAAGCACTATGCGAAGACATCCAGAAAGTAGTGTGGTCTCGACTGCGTTTCCAAACGATTTCAATGTAGTCACGCATCGACGAAAAAGCGTCCAAGCAATTGCAGCACGACGTTCTGGCTGAATGCGATTGAAGGGAAGTGCTTCAAGTTGCCTCAACAAATATTCCCAGTCCTTAGCGTTGTTGCCGCTCTGCCCAATACCGCTGCCGTAACGCGGTAGTAACCAAATGTAGGCACGAAAAGCTTCGCACGCAACAAAGACGTTGCTGTGCTTCGTTAGCGCGTGAACGCGCAATGCAAGCTGGTTTAAAGATGGAGAAACAAGTGTCGGCTGGTCCGAGGATGCATCCAATTGAAGAACAATTGCATCAAAGCGCTCTGCTACAAACTGTATGACGCGACACAAACGATGCAGCGTGCCAGAGTCGTGGGCTTGCGTAGTTGACTCGTCTGGTACGGAAAACATGGAAAGTAACGCGGCCGCAGCCAGCTCAAAGATGCACTTTGATCCCCAACTTGGCAGTTTTCGAAAGCTAGTCTCTGGTGAAGCTCCTCGCAACATCTCTTCGATGGCAACAACAAGCACTGCAGGAGCTACAGCTGGTTTTGCAGCTGACTCACCAATTGTGCCAGCGTGTACAATGTCGACAAGATACTCTTGAAGCTGAGCTGAAAGCGCATTCGACACAAAGAAGCCTTGAAGAGCAGGATTCTGATCCGATGAATTGGATGCAGTTTCTGGCAGCAGGTTTGGGCTCTCAATAGCATTCGCCACGTTTTGCTGCTGGTGCTGAGTTGGTAAGCGGTACAGCTGACCACATAGACGCAGCAAATACACAGAGGTCAGCGAATCCCCACCAAGCAGCGTGCGCGGTCGTGCCTTCAGCAAATACACCTCAATAGCTTTGGCTACAATGACTGCATTCGACGGTTTGTCTCCGTTCAAATCTGGCGACGACAATAGTGTCAAGAGCATTTTTGCCGCATGACGAGACGCTACTTCCGCCGGTGTTGTAAAAGCGAGTTGTGCTAACTTGTCCGCTACTAGCACTTGTTTGTCGGGCGTGGTATGAAAACGCAGCGCATGACAAGCACCTGCTATAGCTCCGAGCTGTGCAGGTCCTGGCAGAGGAGTACGCTTTCCTTTTGCATCGACTTGGTTTTCAGCAAGTACTGGAGACTGCTGCAACAGCATTGTAGTGGACTTCGCCAGCTGCTCTTGTTTAGTAAATACTCGACAGAGTTGTGCGTACACACGCAGAGTGGCTCGCTGTCGAGGTAGCAACAGCCCCGATGGAGTCATTACAGCCGTCTCTAGCGTCAAAAGAAAACTAGTCAGTACTTGTTCCGCTTGGTGCTCTTGGTCCATTTCTTTCTGGATCTCAAACTGATCAATGAGCCGTGCGAGAAGGCATAACGCAATGCGAGCAATACGTTGATGCTCATCTTTGAGAAGGACCACTTCCTTCTTGTCTTTAAGTTGAGGCAACAACGTGCACAGACCGCGGAGCAGCGACTGCGGAATACATGAGCCTCGAGCCGCGGACGTGTAGAATAAGGTCAGTGCGCGCAGCACATCTGCCATCTTGCGCGATGCCACGTCCTTAACGGCCAGCAGCTTGGCCAACTCATTCAGAAGCTGCTGTTCCGATGACCATTTACTGCGCAAGTATCCGTTCATAGCTCCGCCGCCGCAGTGTCGACGACCAAGTTAGCGGTTTTGGTTATGAAGGATCGCGTCGCTTCAAGATTGATCAGTAATATGAGGGAATTCGTTTCAATGACAGCAGTATTGGATGTTATTTGTCATGCATGAGCTTAGCTTACTCGTCCTCGCGGAGCTCGATCTTCATGCGGTCCTCGTAGCTTTGCCTCTTCTTTTCTTGCTTGTCGCTAGATGCCATTGCAGCACCTCCTGCCAGAGCGAGAACTGTGGCCGTTTGCAGCACGACGCGCGCTTGCATGAACTTATTGCCCAGCTTGGATTGACCTCGCTGAAACGTCACCAGTCCACCCATCAGCACAGCCGTCGTCAGTGCGCAACCCAAAGGCACAAGCGGATCTTCCTTCACACGCGTCCACAGTGACTTCTTACCGCCGTAGTGCTCGTCCTCCGTCCAGCTAAAGTCGCCCGTTGTATACACGCGCGGAGGCTCGGCGCGGTTCGAAGGCATGATGATCTCAAAATTAAATTTGCTAGTAATCGCAATTGTTGATTGGGCGAAACAGCACTTCATTGAATATGGACTCGATCCTTCACATTGACGCTTCCTCTTCGTCCAGCTTACCTTCACCGCCTTGTACTACAACTCCATCCACAGATGCAGTGAAGCAGCATCAGCTTGAAGCTCAGCAATTTGCTGCCCAGCGTCGAAGCTCGTTTCGTTGTACGAGAGAAGAAGACGCCTTTGTGTTCCGCGAATACGTGGCCAAGCGGCGGCGACGCACTCCACATCAAGACCGGTCGGTCACATCTACTGCAGCTGCAAAGTCTACAGCGAGTGATAGTAATCGTATGTTGCCTTTGTTCGAGAGTAAAGAGGAGATCGCGGATGTCACGACCGATTCGCGATGGATGAAGCCTCTACGGAGACAGAACCGGCAACAATTTGCCGGTCACAACAGAGCAGTGAATGAACTGCAGTGGAATCCCGTACAACCTTTTGTGTTCCTGTCGGCATCGATGGATGCTACTGTGCGTCTTTGGCAATCTTCAGCAGATGAACATGGAAAATGTCGGCGTAAACTGCTCCAGCACTCGCTGGGTGTGAAGAGCGCTAAGTGGTCGCTTGACGGTCGACAGATACTGTCGGGTGGTTATGATGGCATGGCTTGCTGTATTGACGCGGAAACTGGTCAAATGCAGCATGAAGTCCGACGGCCTTCCGTAGGTACAATTTCAAGCAGTATCGAACGCATCACTACCGTGCACTTTCACCCAATGGAGCTGAACTCGATACTACTTGGAACTGACAAAGGCCGTATCTACTGCCATGATCTCCGCACAAAAGCTGCTGTTACTACGTATGAAAAGTCGTTCGGTGATGTCCATGACTTGCTTTTCCTGAGTGACGATGGCCAACGATTTGTGTCGAGCGCTGGGATCAAGCAGCGTAATGCTAGCAACCAGACCTTGTTAGTTTGGGATTGGCGCTCTGCTACATTGCTCTATGACCGTCTAGACAGCAATATGCTTGCGCATTCTTGCTTGCGAAAGCACCCAACTAGACCATGCTTTGTTGCGCAGTGCAGTGGCAAAAGCTACGCGACTCTCTATTCGTCACGGGCTCCGTACAAGTGCCTCAAAGGTCCTAGTGTTGGCGGTCACCGTCCGCCTCTTCGTTTTGAAGGTGGTCATGAAGTCGGGGGCTACGGCGTGCAAGGCAGCTTTTCTCACGATGGCAGGCTTTGGGCTTCAGGAGATGCTAACGGGCGTGTGGTACTCTATCGCGCACTGGGCAAACGTGAGCTGGTGGAGAGCTTCCAGTTGTATAGTCGAAACATTGCTTGCGTTTGCGCAGAGTTTCGACCTTCCTACAAGGAAAGACCGAATTCCAAACCTGAGCTACTTATCGGCAGTAGCGATGGTAGCATTGATCTCTTTCAATAAGCAATCATCGCGATCTCTATGATTGTTTTATTATACTTATGAGCCCTCACCTTCATGATGATCTTCGTCTTCTTCTCCATCGCACTTGTACTGACTTGCATTCACCATCGCCTCAGCTGCACGAAGTTTTCGCTCAACGTTAACGCGGCGTCTATCAGTTCGCGGGAGTAACTTGCGCGAAGCTGTGAGATGCTTCACAGCTTCTGGCCACGCTTCGTTTGGTACAAGGACGCTATCAGCATATATCAAATGCGTCTCCCAATTCTTCGGACGAAGCTTGAAAGACCTCTGAAAGGCCGCAACTGCTTGTTGATAATCCCCCATAGCCGCAAATGTACGACCGTACGTGCACATCAAAATGCTCCAACTAGTCTTTTCATATTCGGGGACTACGGACAGAGCGCTCTCCACAATCGTCTTCGCACGATCGGGGTCTACAGGTAACTCGAGCAACGCGCGCAAGTTCCACACAGATGCATCAGAAGGGTCAATCTTAAGTGCTTTTTCCAATGCCTGGCGGGCTGCAGGAAAATGGCGATGTCGCTGCTCAATCTTGGCTAATTCAATGAGCAAAGGTACATCGTTCGGCACGTGCTGAGTCGCCAAGGTAAGCACTGAGCGCGCAGCCTCGTAATTCTTTAATCGAGCTTCAACACGCGCTAGTGCACGCCACGACTCGATGGCCGTAGGTTGCACATTCGTTGCTTCATCATACAACTCTCGTGCATAATCAAGCTCTCCGTGCTGCTCCTCGAAACCTCCAAAAGCATGCAACACAGGACCAGTGTGCTGGAGATGTTCAAGAGCGCTCTCAAACACTTTGCGTGCATTCCGCATCCGCCCGCGTCTTTTATACAAAACAGCAAGCGACATCATACTAGGCACATGATCGGGGAACTGCTCCAAAGCCTCTATGTACAGGCCCACTGCTGCGTCTTCGTTACCGAGCTCTTCTTCCATTTTCGCATACGAGTTATAAGCAGATGGCTCCACGTAGAGTCCACCATCAATGAGTCGGCGATACGCACGACGTGCCTCATACACGTCGCCAAGCTTGAAGTAGGCCATAGCGCCAAGCAGGATAAGCCACTTATGGGTCGGAAAACGTCCAAAGGCACTCGATATCACTGCCAGCGCATTCTTGTACAGTCCAGCGTCGTACTCTGCTTTGGCCCATGCATGCCAAACTTGAGCGGTAGCTTGCGGATGAGAAACAGCGTTCTGGAAAATGCTCCGAGCCAATCCTACATGCTGGCACTTTGCTCCAAAAACACCATAAGCTTGCATAATCAACACGTCCTTTGGGTGTTCTTTCAAAAGTTCCTGGAACCTTTCTCGTGCTTTATCTGGGTGTCCTGCTTGTACCTCCCACAGCGCCATCCCTAGTCCCGCCATAGGATTTTGCGGATCTGTAGCCAAAATGACTTTGAAGATGCGCTTAGCTTCCAGCAAATTCTTAGCCTCTAACTCCATCGAGGCCCACGACGTCCACAATTCCACATCAAATGAGATCCGAGACGCCTTGGAGAAAATCATCCTTGCTAGTCCGTAATTTCCCGCTTTCCACTCCTGCTCTCATAGCCACAAGAAGAAAGCAATGTTAACCATATCATCGTTTTGCATAGATATCCCGCTTCATCTTACCATGACGCCCCATTTGTTCCACATGCCCATTTCCTTCGAATATCGGCGCTGCAGCACATTCCGGAACAGATTGCGGGCTGTTGGCACATCGTCTCGCACCAATTCATTCAGCGTTGGTTCAGGTCCGCGCCAGCGACTCTTAAGGCCCTCTAGATACTTGGCATTGGGCTCCCACGGGGTCTTCCCAGACAGCTCGCTGAACTTCTTCTCTACTTGTCGAGCGTAATCCTGACCTTCATACAAAGAATCCATACGTCTATAGCTAGAGAATGTATGCGCTTGTGTCCGTAAGATCAAAGTATCTCCGCGCACTTCGTGGCGACATAGTGCACGTCCCACCGAGAGAAGGCGCTTCATTTGTCGTAAATTGGTGGTAAACACGCAAAAGTGACGAGACACTAAACTGAGTCATTGATGTATTTGACATAATACTGGTGTGGAACACATCGTCCAAGGCGACGCGTTTGGACCAGTCAAACGCCTTGGATGTGAGCGACAAAGTGCTGCAAATGATCATTACGTAAAAGCTTTTTTCCGAGGACTCCAACCGTTTACAAGAATCATGTCGGCTGAGGAAGTTGTGGCAGAGGTCGAGGTGCCTAAGGAACTGGGAGAGATGGACGCCCTTAAGGAGGTGCTCAAGAAGGCGCTCATCCATGACGGCCTCAAGCGCGGTCTGCACGAGGCTGCCAAGGCCTTAGATTCACGTCGTGCGCGTCTGTGCTGTCTCGCCCAGGACTGCGATGAACCCAGCTACAGCAAGCTAGTGCGCGCTCTGTGTGAGGAACACGGCGTGAACCTTATTCTGGTGCCGTCGGGCAAGCAACTCGGTGAATGGTGCGGTCTGTGCAAGATCGATGCTATGGGCGAGGCCCGCAAGGTTGTTTCCACGTCGTGCGCTGTCATCACGGACTTCGGTGAGGAGACCCACGCCTTGAATGTTCTGCTGGACTACCTCAAGCGCCAGGGCGAGAACTAAGTGTTGAGGCGGTGAAGTAGGAGTCCGAGATCAGATTTTGGAATAATACGTCCGCGATCTTAACACGAACTCCCTGGAACTAGCACTGTCCTATAGGGATCGACGCTTCTGTCGGAAGCTTTTACACCACGTATTGTTCGAGTCTTATTGGCGCTTCTTTGTAGATGGTCTGCGTACGGTCAATCTGGTTCTAGTCGCATTGTACGGTTAACACTTCATTTATCTTGCTTTTATTGCAGTTAAACATTCGACCGATAAAACCTTCTACTATCGCGACGCAGCGCGTCTCTTGCTCGTGTCCTCCTTCATTCGGGTGCACGAAGCTTCAACTTGCGTATTCCATGCGCAGCAAATGCTATTGCCACGGCGGTGCCCGCTCCGAGACAGCGGCAGTGAACAGGCGCCTGAGCGGCACCGTCCTAATTGTTACAAGTTCGCGGAGCCCTCGTCTCTCTTACGAGCGAAGCTGTTAGCTCGATAGACAGCCACCTATCGTCGCTCCCAGCAACATCAAGCGTGGTAAACCGCAAACGATAAAGTGACTCGCGATGGTCGCGTCTAGCCAATGGCGCGGATGCATGATCGTCACTGATCAATCAAGGCGTAATCGGCTCTTTCAGTGTGCAGCACGACAGCCGATCATCGCTCGTTCGGCGACTTGTCGAGGAAACGACGCTGCTTGGCACGGTTCAGCGGCGGCATTTCAGTCTCAGCGTTGCGGCTATGTACATCGTGCATCGTGGATGCTCGCATGTACTTGAATTTTCCCTGTGCTGCAGGTGCCTCCATCGTTTCATCTGGTTGTATCTGCCGCATACTCATCAAATATGGGTGCTGCATCGCTTCGGTCGGAGTTATCCTTGTGTCTGGGCTGTTAGCAGGTCAAAGAAATTGAGTTAGTTGGCTATATTGCACGTTGCCGACCTAGAGCGTAAACGTACTTGAAGTCTAGCATGCGCATTACGAGGTCGTGAAAAGCAGGATACTGCTCTGGACTGTGATTCAAAGTGCCATACTTATCAGCTGATGCAAGGATTTCAGCCAAAGTCTTGGAATTTTCAGGAATCTGCACATGCGAAATACAACGAGTCAGCAAAGTACAAAGTGCAGCCACTCCAATACCCACTTACCACATCAACTCCTTTTGGTGGCACGACCTTGTGCACTTTCAAGCGATAGTCAATCCACTTGTTGTTGCCTTCAGTCATCACAACTTCATCGAAATAGTCTCGTCGGTAACTGGGGTTGGCGCGAGTTATAAGGTCGTGCGGCGGCATGCCGAGTACGTTGATAATTCGGTGCAACTGATCCGCCGAGTCGTAGCCACAAAACAGCGGTTTACCCGTATGCATTTCCACCAAAATGCAGCCGAGACTCCACATATCAATCGCAGCAGTGTACCGCATTCCAAGCAAAACTTCAGGAGCTCGATAAAAACGACTCTGCGTGTAGCGGTGAATCTACAGATAGTTAAACACAGCAAATCATCAGCAAGCAATTACCATCGCCTTGAATTGGCACATAGAGAGACACACCTGATTCCGCGAAAGGCATGAGCTGCCGAAATCAATAAGCTTGAGAGAGCTATGGCCGTGAGAAACCAGCAAAATATTCTCCGGCTTTAAGTCGCAGTGGATTACATTCACATTAGGATGTCGCATGTATTCCAGCGCTTTCAGGATCTGCCGCGTAAACTTTCTCAGTAGCTTTAGACTGATGCCGTTAAAGTTAGTTCCACGCAGCACGTCGAAGAGATTCGGTCCAAGTCGTTCAAATACTAGACACTGGTGTCCCTGATGCATGAATGCATCAATTAAGCGCACTAAAGAGCACAAAAATAGGTATCGGTTAGATCGTGCGACTCTTGATACTTCTCTCCAAAAATAGCTGCTGCACACGGAGAAGCAAGCAACATGTCGTGGTGAAGAACGTACCAATATGGTTCGTGGCGTCGTGCTGCTGCGGCAAGTGCAGCTGTTGCAGGATGCTGATTTCCGTCTGAGCCTGCTCTGTATACTGTTGTTTCTTCTGCACGATCTTGATGGCCACGACCTTCTTTGTTATTATGTCCTGGGCCTCCACCACTTGTCCAAACGAGCCCTGTAACAATATAAGAAACAGTAGCAGCAGCAATCGTACTGATCCGTTAGCTACTAGCGTCCTTTCATCTGCATTCACATAGGCCAGTATCAGTCCGTACCGCGCCAAGTTTCCGGCCGCGCACAAGGTAGCGGCCATTGAATGTTTCCTCTCCAGTCTCGGAGAAGATGTAGTTGGCCGGCACCTTTTTCTTCTTCTTCGCCAAAGCGCTCGTGGGCTTTGGGTTGTGTTTCCGGTAGTAGTTCTACACACGGCAGCACATCGGTTAGGAAAGCTTGTTGACGCTGTTATCGATTGCGCATCCGTTGGTCATGCTGCACGCACCACATTTATTACGTTCAAGGTACGCATAAGGCCCCGCGTCAGCTGGTGGCGAGGTGTGGTCTTGAGCGGTCTACTGGCGGCATCCGCGCCGTCTGTGATTTCCATCGCCTGCAATGCTGCTTCGCGCTGCGCTGTGTCGGTTTGGCGCGAAGGCAAAGAGAGAAAACGGCAAGCCTACTTTATAGCATGTTATGCTGTGGAGTTTTCAAGTGCGGCAAATTTACCCAATTATTCTTTTTGGAACGATCATTGAGGAAATCGTGATCTTCGGGCATACAACGTTTTGCACCGTCGGATAAGAGAGGAAAAGGCGCGAAAACCGTTTGCACCAATCAGAGCGACTCGTGCGAATTTTTATATTTTTTTCCATCTTTGTTGATAGGAAAGCGTGCGGGAAAGCTTTGACTTGTCGAGAAGTTTTTTGCCGTCAGCCACGGTTGACGACCTTTATCTTTCCTAGCTACGAAGAGCTGGATGTCCTTGGTATCGCATAAAATAGTCGCTAGACTCTTCGCCGTGATTGCCTACTTATGCGCTTCTGATCACACTAACAGCTGCACATAAGAGCGTCAACGACGGCAGATTCTCGAGAAATTTTCTGGGCGAATGCAAATTCCTTTCTTTACTCATCGTGACGTGATGGTCAATTGGCGCTTATCAAGAAGGCGTGTTGCATGGTCATCAATTCTTCCATTTGTAGCGCCAGACGCATACCAAGCACAAAAACATCTACGGCTCAAGACAAACGACGACGGTCATAACCTCCAAAAACACTTTAAGCGCTAGCTGCAGAGACAGAAGTGTGCTGGCATCCTCTTGAAGGATTTTTCAAACAGAGCAAGGACTACGTCACTGTTACGTGTCGCCCGAGCATCATCTGCCGCAACCCTCTTCTTCAACACAAGAATCAAGGCAGCGCTCATAGATCCAGATCGAAGTCTGGCATCTGGCCAATCTTCACACGCTTCGATGTGTGAAGAATGTCTTCGATTACTGTTGTTCAAGCGTGGCGTCACCTTCTCAGATGCGTATCATTGCAGAGAAGAATCCAGTTTTGTGGGAAAGCACTCGTGTGTATCAGTCACAGAGAGCACGACATGGACTTGATAAAGTCTGTAATTTCAACAGATATTCTCAGCTCAAGCAAGTGCTGCGCGAGCAAATGATGGTCAACGCTTACACGACGAGATCTTTAATACAACGATTTGGCTCTATGTACAGGTTACATTTGGAGAGCATGATAGCAATCAGAAGTAGAAGAGAAACCTTATGAATGCGATCATGTGTGGGCCAATGAAACGGATGTGGTGGAAGCGCTGCTAATACGGGACATTTGATCGTTAGATGGCACCGAGTGAAGCAAACAGTTAAATTTGTGGTAAATTATATTCAACAAAGTGGTATGGCGTTTACGTTCAATTGCTTTGGAAAGTTCAGAGTGCGGTTCGAAGAGGATGGAAGATGAGCTGAATAAGCTATGCTGACATGTTTTAACTTGCTCATCAAAGAGCGAGCCGAGAGTTACAGCTGAGACTTCCAAGACATATCGAGAATACACGAAGATCATTGCTGCGATGCCGTCATGTAAGGTTGCAAACTACAAGACGTATCTGGACCGGCTGCGGTACTTTCGAAGAGTTATAAGATTTCTGCAGCAGACAGTTTGTATGGACCAGTTGTTCCTGATATTGTAGTGAAAGAGCGTGGCGGATGATGTTATTGCAGTGCGCATTGATCTTACGGTGAGCAAGAAGACGCGCGTGGCGTACGAGGACTAGAGTGAGCACGTTGGCATCAAAGGACACGCTCATTCCAGTGAAAGGGCTGAAACAAGGGGTGTAATAACGGTCTCCATGGACGATCTCATGAAGAGCAAGCTCTGCTCGTAATGCCATCAGAATTTCGCTTGTTATCTACTCACGACGAGAGGCTTTTGAAGAATGAGGGCGTCGCAGTGGTCATCAACATACTAGTACTGCTCAAGAGTGCTTCGCAGTGAAGGACGCATGGAGGTTTTTCAAAAGGTGCAACAGAAGGCGGTAACGTAGAAAGACAATGTGTTTACGAAAAAGTGCTCACCTAGGAAAGACTTGGATGCCGGTAGCACCACATGTCTACAATACAAGCAACATGGACAACCACTCAACTTCCTCACGAAGTTGGAAGACGAGTGCGCTATAGGCGAGCAGCAGCGTCTTTTTTGTTGCCGATCAAGCGAAGACGGCTGATTCCGCCATCAGGAAACATTTCAAGCTTGACGTAGTTGACCCCTGCCGAAATCAGCTTCACACTGCCTTTCGCAACGGAGAAATAGTGCTGCTTGTGCGCTTCCAGTTTCACACGAGGCAGCACTATTTCCCACTTGACAGCTCCATCCTTGAGTAGATCTTCCTTAGCATTGTCTCCATAGTATCGGGTGCCGTAAACTACGCAACTCTCTGGGAAGTTGCCTTTGAAATGGTTCGTATCCACTTCAATCTGATGAATTATGCCCCAATGCCCTAGCTTGAGCACCACCCAATCTTTGCCAGGAACTTCCAGCATTCCGGTGTTCAGATCCGCTTTCAAGATTGCAGGACGAGTCGCCTTGCGAGCAGTTTCCCATCCTCCGGCCATTGTCTTGCTACGTCCTGGTGCCATTAAATTCCGAGGGTGGCCGTAGTGTGCATCATTATAGCCGACTACTTGTCCTCCGTGCGCAATGCTCACCAGATCCAACATCTCAGAGACCTGGATGTGCTTCCAGTCGATCACCACCTCACCAAATACTCGCAGACGTGCGATTCCTCCATCAGGAAACAGATTGAGCCGAATATGCGTCCACGGTCCTCTCTTCGATGACGCTACTCTTAGCAGATTATGGCGAGTTTCAGCGTACCCAGCTCCAAGCTTCGTGGGCGGCACGATCTCAGTCCATTCAAGTGACTTGAGCTGCTCTACTAGCTTGAGATCTTTCGCTGTAGCAGACACTCCCATTGCGCGATCTTCCGTAGCTTTGGCCGTGAGGATTTGCAACGCAGTCTCTACGTCGGCGTCACAACCTTGGGCAAAGTCTGCCGCTTGAATGGACACGCACGGTGGGTAGTTCCCCGTGAAAAAGGCGGTGTCCACATCCACGACGTCGACGGCGCCGCGCATCCCTAGCGCCAACACACACCAGTCGTGGCCAGGCGTTCGTTTGCGTCGGGACTCCCAACCGTCCATCCACTTTCCAAAATTCGTGAATTTATCAGCAATAAAGACTGGGGGTTCGGGAAGTAGCAGATGACTCGCAGGAGCAAACCACTCATCCGTGGCAAATAACACACGCGATCCGTACGTGGCACTTGCCAAGTCGGTCATGGTCTCCACTTCGGCCAGCGTTGGGGGCGTCATGGTCTTGATAAGGAAAAATGATGATAAAATCAAAACCCTACCCCAATGTGCATTAACATGTCAGCTGCAGAAATCTCATGATACATTTGCTGACATTTTAGCTTAAGCAGCGTATCCTCTTTAGCAGTATATATGATATAAAACAGGCTCATATGATCTTACGCGAGCCTATTCGCAGACTTTTACAACATGCCGAGCGTTGAGTCTATTGGCAACGATGTGCACGAGCGCCTGTTGCCCATTGAGACGCGGCACATGTCGCCAGATGAAGAGCAAGTCATCTTCACACACGAGGAACTACTGCATTCCATCGGTTCATTCTCCGCTGTCGTGTGGCCAGTGGCCGTTACCATGTTGCTCGCCAGGTGGGTCCGAAACTATCCACGTCACAAGAAATTTTTGCCGAACACTACAATATATTTGGTTTATTTCGCAGTTTCGTCTCGCTCAATGTGGTAGATTCAGCGTCGGCCAAAGCCCTAGCAGAGTACGTTGTGACTTGAAGTGGAGATACCCTCGCGGCTAACGGTTGTGCTGTAGAGCTTATTTGGTTTATGGACCGGACAAAGACAAGGACGCGTCTACCGGGGCAAAAGTGGCAGATGCGCTCGTGAATGCTCTGGCGATCGTATCTTTCTTTCTTGTGGCGACATTCGTGATCGTCTGCTGTTACAAGTTCAACTTTAATAAGGTGAGGCCCGATAGGTTTTTCTAGATGTTTTATGCTGTTGTAGTAATTTGCTGGCAATATTTGGTGTGCTTTGCAATGCAGATGTTGATCGGATACATGATGTTCTCATCTGCAATGCTATTAGGCATGTTGGGAGGCAACATGATGGTTATCGTAATTGCCAAGATGGAGATTCCAGTGGATGTGTTCACACTATTGCTTATCATGTACAACTTTTCGGTAGTCGGTGTTCTGACCATATTCTACCAGAAAGGTACACCGATGTGGCTCACGCAGATGTACTTGATCGCCACGTCGGTTATCATGGCCTGGCAGCTGGGGCAATTTCCAGAGTGGAGTACTTGGGCATTGGTGATTGTGCTTGCATTTTACGACTTGTGTGCGGTGTTAACGCCTTGTGGACCGCTGAAGTGGCTCGTAAATCTTGTTCAACAGGAGGGACGCCCGTTGCCTGGTACGTTCAGGTCTCTTTATAAAGTCGTGATTAGATCTTTCACTGAGTCTACGATGTCACAGGTCTTCTATACGAAGCTGAAATTCGCCGTGATCACACAAACAATCCACCTGCGCACGAAAGTGTGTACTACCAGTGCGAGTCAGAAATTCCTCTTCGTCTAGATCCGCTACAAGATGTATCAGCAGCTCCTACGACTCCTCCTCAAAACTCTCTAACACCTCGACAAACCCAATTGCGCATCCGGTTGATCGAGTTTTATACAAAGCATAATCCCTCTGCGATTTCCCGTGTAAATGAAATTTTGGAACGATATCAAGGACGAGAAGCCGAGCTGTGGCATGACTTGTGCCAGAAGTATATTACTGAGAAAGGAGGTGCGGTGCTAGTGTGGCTCTATCATTTTGCTACTTGATTTGGTCTGCTAACGTGCATCGTGGACGATCTTCAGAGGTTGACGAGACGATCAAACTGGGACTAGGAGATTTTGTCTTTTACAGTGTGTTAGTATCGCGGGCCGCCAAGTACGACTTCTCAGCAATGATTGGGTGTTTGGTGTCTGTCCTCATGGTTTGTGCATGTGACGTTTTACTCGAGAGTGGTGGAGTCATCGAGTGATCTTACATGTTTCTCTTTATGTCTAGGGTCTGGGAGGCACGTTGTTTCTTCTCGGCATATACCAGAAAGCACTTCCAGCGCTACCGATCTCCATTTTGGTAGCTGTCATGATGTACTTTTGGCTTCGAGTGGTGTTTGTGGACTTCGTGAGCAGCGCGCTGAGTGGCGGTATACTTTTATAGCGAATCAGGTGGATGTGGACTGAAAGACGTCTTCATTGATAAAAGCTGGCGAGCTGCCTAAATGAAATCACCCTTCTGGATGCAATCTTGAAGGAAAGATGTGAGGAACGTGAACCCGAATACGTGAAGAGCTTCGAGCTCAATTTTCCACGGTAGTGCGTTACTGAGCCACATTTGAACTTCTTTCTCGTAAGCGCCATTAGCCTACATCGCCATAGACATGTCGTTCAGTGGGCGTGATCATGTGTTCTTTGCTCTACTTAAACTTCACCTGAACAAAGCCCGTATGCAGTAGAGAGTCCGCTACTGCAATATCCTTTCGAGTCAGCGTCTTCAGAGACGATGAAGGTAAGTTCAAGCTTGCAGCTTGAGAAGGACGAAGACCAATCCACTTGATGTCAACAGCTGCAAAGACATGAGCAAATGCCTGGACAGTTAATCAACACCAACAAATACACGGAGAACACTTGACTCCAATCTTGCCATATTGTAGCGATTCCAACGGCATCCGTGCGGACCCTACTTTATAAGTGAGCTGCAGAGACGTTTTATCAGACAACTCTTGGACTGATTTCTCTATGTCTTCATACCATGATCGAGAGACCAAATGGATTGCAGTCGCATAGACCGAGGACTGGAATGCCCAAGGCATGACTTAACAGACTGACGAACATCCTGACGTAAACGAGCTTTGAATGAGAGAAATGGCCAGGGTTTAATACAGCTGCAAAAGCAATGAATGACCTTGTGGCTAGATCCGGAAATCCACGACCTGTAACCAAGATACTTGGAACCGTCTCGAAAAACTTGTCCTCTCTAGCATTTTGACAGGGATATTTGACAAATCATAGCAACATCAAACCAAAATAGCCATCATTTACCTCAATCGATTGAAGATTCCTTCAGTATATCACAAGTCATAACGATCAGCAGCATTCTTCGTGTCGTTGAGCTTTTGACCTACCGTCCTTCTCAATTACGACAATGCACTTTGCGCTGCTTTGTCTAAACATCAAATGAGAGGAATGAAGTCAGCAAGCGTAGGTCTACAAGCGGTACGAATTGCGTACATTTCGCTGGGTTTCAGCTGCAACAGTTCTTGAGTAATCGAAACCTCTTCTCCACTGCCAAAATGTCTCCACTGATCTTCTCTCTTGAGGTGCAACAGGTCAGCACTAAGTCATTTTCACAACGTCCATCTTTGACGGTGCGGTGACGTACAAAGATACTGATATCTCCAGTGAAGCAGCCTTTAGTCGCACCAACAATGTTCATGCATCCTCTTGGGACGCCCAAGATACTTCCAGCATCTGCAAGCAAAGGTGTTAATAATAGCGGGCGCAACAAATACAAGGTCTATACTATGCTTCGCCTTGAAGCAGCTAACAAGGTCGCACCTAGAATTGCTTCGTCAGCTTCGCTTTGGACTTTGAAGAAAGGGTGCAAATAATAAACGTCTCGCTGCAATAAAAGTACGATGGAGCAAACGTCAGAAGCTACAGCAGAAAACATGGCTGTCGCATGATAGCAATTGAAGACCTGCGTTGCTGTTTTGTTTTCTGTTAACAGAGCGTGTGTTGTCTGCAAGATCAACCAGATCCCTGTATATCGCCTGCCTCCTTGTCGGTTCTGCACACATCATGAGCTGACAAATAAAGAGAAGATGTTGAATTCGGCTATTACCAGTCTGATCAAACGGGTCTCGTTGCCGTGAAACTGCTGCTGCTTCTCGTGGTCGTAGACCATGGCGGATGAATTGCGCTTCAACTTTGCAGACAAATGAGAAAAAGTGCCATGACAACATATAGACTGCAGCATATGCTTACAGCTTCCAAGTGCAGCATTTTTCCGTCCTGGATTACCCATTCTTATCAGTTTGTAGCTTTTACGCCAAAGGACACTATCCGTACCGATAAGCACTCCAAGAACTCGGCGGCCAGCAATTCGATGCGTTGCAAGACCTAATGTGAAATAGTGTACAAGCCTTTGTCATTGCACTCTCACGAGATAAGCTTTCTCTCGCCTTTTCACCTCTTTGCGAGACCAAAAAGTCTCTGTTGCTTCTTGCCCACGTCCTGTTGCCATAATGACAAATTTTTATGACAATCACTCCGGCGAACTTCAACCTCGATTCCGCACTCTTACAAATATGATACAATATCTCGTCCTACAATATTTAGGACTACCTACATGGATACTTTACCATCTCTGCATTGGTTCTATCTAGTTTAAAGCATGCTGATGGGTCTCGGTGCGTGGTCACATCGCGACGCTCTGTAGCACTGCTTCGTTTCAAACTGGACCTCAGCTCGTTTGCGTAACAGCGCAACGCCTTCGCGCTTTCTACACTTCAGTAGCTTCGTACCTGACGGTCGAAGCATCTGGTGGCACTGCGAGCAGAACTTGCTCGTCTTGAACTCGTTCATGAACATCACCGCCGCGTGCTTCCGCAACGCTTTTACTAACCCTTTTACCGGACTAGACGCGTGTCCTTGATCCAGAAGTGCTGCAGGTACTTCGTGTAGCTCGAGGTCTTGTACAACGACATCTCTGCAAGGGTCTTCTTGTATTCAAGATGCCGCTTCTTCAAGCCTTCGTTCCCAGCAGTAAATCGTTTGAAGCCATCCATATGACGATACTCCGTCGACGTCACTTGCACGATATCGCGCTCGTGACGACGCTAAGGTTGCGGGAATCGGAGGTACCAGACCAGGCGGTCCCTTTTCTTCTTCATCTTCGTTTCTATCTTCATCTTCATTTCTATCTTCATCATCTTCTTCATCATCTTCTTCCTCATCCTCTACTTGGTCTACTTTTTAGCATTGTGCGAATGAAAGACCTCTCTCACAGTAGTACACAGCACCCATATTCCAGGGTCAAGTCGGATGACGTCGTCTGGCACGTATCCAGGAGATACCAATGGATACGCGGAAGAGGTCTTGTCAGTCTTCTTCTCGCCCTCCGTCTACATCAATGCTGACGCACCATATCCGTCGCTCGTTACTTGATTGACAAAGAGGCTACTAGTGCAGCCGTGGTCTCAAACTGAGATGCATCAAAGTTGTAGCAAATTGCAGTCCACTTGTTCTAGTGACACGCCAGGAAAATTCCAGTTGTAGCCCTCAACTTGCTTCTTCATACGTGCGTAGAAATTATACAGCGTAGTCGCATTGAGTTTGATGTGCGCTCTCGTGTATGTCGTGGACACAGGAAATAGCGAGAACGCCCGGACTCTCTTCTCGCTAGGCACCTCCACCATCGTCCTCTCGACCGCGGTCCGGTACTTCAACAGAAGTCAAACGTAGAATGCCTGACCATTTTCTTGAATGCACTCTAGCTATGGAACCCATTGCGCGCTCCTGTCGGTACCATCACGCGTAAGAATGTCTCGCGTCTGCAGCGCTTCCGTCATGTCTGCCTCTTTGCGCAATCGCGTTTCTTTCTGCGTCGCTTGTCTCTTGGTAAGATCGCTACCAAGCCAGTCAAAAGTGATTCGTACGGAGAGTCGGAGGCGTTTCTCGAAGTGCTCACGAATCATGCTTGAACAATATTGGTCAAAGAAGATCGTGACAGTGCAGTCAGGCAGAGGGAGTCTGTTCTTCAGACATCGAAGTGTGTGAAGATTGGCCAGATGCCAGGCTTCCATCTGGATCTGTTCCAGCGCATAAGCGCTGCCTTGGATCTCGTGTTGAAGAAGAGG
>NQFO01000549.1:0-41546 GCA_003991265.1 Pseudoperonospora humuli
AGAATCTTCAGCTTCTGATCCGCAGAGTAGGGCAAGGTAAGGCAAGGTGGGACAGTTGCAAAGGTCACTCGGCATTCAAAACTCGCTTGCGTGATTCACCGGCGTACTTGCGTGGCCAATCCTTGACCATGTTTCTGCTCGTACTCCTTGACACGAACGTGACAGACAGGCCTATCAGACGAACAGATCGGGGAAAACAAAGTTGAGTCGGGCAAGAACAAGCGCCGACATGATATAACGAGTGCCTCTGGATAAAGAACAATGCCCCGCTGTAGTCTCATATTTCACAGCCATACCCGCGACAAATGAGTCTTGTGGGGTGCATCCCTAGTTATAATGTATTGGAATCGACAATGACAAGACGAACTTCGCGAAGCCACCCTAGGAACTGCATGACGTCGTTTCCTTCAGCAAGAGAGGCGGAGCTCGCCAAAATTTGTGAGTGAATTGGTGCAACTGACTTCCGAGGATCGGATCAAGTCGTGTGCAAAATTTCAAAACGCACGCCCGAGAAAGCAAGCGCAGAACGGACAGATCTGACAGAGCTCGGGCTCCAAGATTGGGCAAACTCCGGTCGCTGATGTGATTGCAGGGTGTCGCAGTGATGCGATCGATACTTTGCTACCACTCATTGCTCGTGTTTGTCTCTGCAAAAGTTGTGTTCTCTTGTTCGAGCTCGCGTATTCACTCATCCACCCATGGGTACACGATAGTGGAACTGCTGGAGATTTGGCTAAGTCGGCTAAAGTTGTACGGTTGTGAATGGCAAAGCCCAGTTTCTGGTGACGGTGAGAAACCGGCTGTAACCTCGAGTGATGGCTCCAAAGCCGGCACCAACAAGCTTCGAAACCAGCACACTACAGCTTGCTCTGATACTCACGCAAGAGCAGAGCTCAAGAAACAACAACAACTACTACTTCTACTGCCTATCCCTGAAGTCGCTGCAAAGACAAGAGTCATGAATCAAGCAAAACTGTCGAACTTCACGTTGTAATAAAAAGCGACTACTTTGTAGTGATATACGCTCATCGCAAACGACGCATGCAAGGAATCGAGGCTCCTATTGCATTCTCGTTTGATGACTATCCGATGCCACTGCATTCGCTATAGCCCTGGCACGATTAGTGGGGTCTCTCAAAGGCTCACGAAGTGTGCTAGTTCCCATACTTGCTTCAAGTATTCCGCGCAACGTCTGTCCAGACTACGCGACTCGTAGCTGGGATCGCTCCCTCCAAGATATACTGTAGCACAAGCTGTCAGAGCTCCCATTATCGCAATCATGTAATGGTACTAGTCAGCCCACGGCTTGCATCAATCGCGTCGCTTGACCAGCAGTGATCTTCTTCTCATATACCTCAAACGTTTTGTCCATCAAGTACACGAGCGCACAAGTTTGCGGTCCATTTAGCCTTCATCTTGGAGAAGTAATGCTTTGTCTACGGTTCGGCGTAGGTCAGAACTCTTGTTCGTTCGCCGGCCTCTGCACTGACGGGAATATGCACCTGGACTCGAATTTGCTGTAGCAGCACCATGGATGGTGACACAAAATTTTCCAGTGCGATCCCTATCACCAAGGCAGTTCTTGGTCTGCGTTTCCTGGTCACCATGAACTATTCGAATACGTTTCCTGCGCTTGTCATGTGGATGTTAGACTCAGTGGCAGGCTGCTTGGTATGATCGTTTCGTTCTCGAGCCAGACCACGAATCAAACTTCTGACAAGTTCTTCTAATCTAGTCAATCGATCGCTTCTGTCTTGAGAAGCTTAACTTTCGCTCTCACGAGGAGATACCACGCCTTTGCTTGCTTCTATCCTAACCTCAATTGTGCTTGGGCCTGCAGCATTGATAGCGGTATCGGCAACTTGGGGTCCTTCTGGGGTCCTTCTGGGGTCCTTCTGGGGTCCTTTGGCTCATGTCACGCAATAGGTGAGACGCAACACAGTGTTGAGTTGTAGTGGAGCCGAACTTGAGCCGTTGTTTGAGCTGTAGGCGGTAAATTGAGAATGAGATTGAAATGCGATAATGTTTGAGTTGCACCCTGTGCTAGCTAGACTAGACGCTTTCTATCCACAAGGGTCCATCGTTTCTGATCTAAGTTAATCCATGACTCGCTAGTAGCAGCTATAACATCTTAAAGCCTGGTGCACTCAAAAAGGTGAATGTATAAATGATAACATATGAGATGACTGTCAAAAGTTAGTGCACAAGGGCGTCATGGGGCCCATGAAGACGAAGTCGTATGGCGGGACTCGGTACGTGCTTACTTTGTCGATAACTACTCCAGGTACGTGATGGTGCATTTCATCACGAAGAAGAGCGAGGCGCCCGTCAAGTTCAAGTTGTTCATGAACTTGTACGAGAACCAGCGGGGGGCGTATCACGTGCATGTGCTCCAATAACAGCACCGAACAATACTTTAAACCCTGTATATACGCTGAGGTAAAACGAGAAAATTGATGTCCATCAAAAAGTCCAGCACCGCGTCACACAACTTCAGCGTAAAAATGGCACGTTTTCTTTATCAATCTTCATCACCAGCTTGCCAACTAGAAATCCCATCAGCCCGAGTGTGCATGAATGGCAAAAGGCTACATAATTTTACTCTCATTGAGTTTGCTTGCTTACATGAAGTCGTCCGTTCCGCTACCGTCGTCCTGTGTATCCAAATGCACTGCTCGAAAACGCTCATTGCTATCGCGGATGTCGTCCTCACTGTCCTCATATTCCACCGTTTCTGCGTCGGCGTCCACGTCCACAGTCTCTACGACCGTGTCAGACGACAGCGCGACCGGAGCGCTCGATCCCTTCTCGTGCTCCAGAAAGCCACCTCCAGCCATGTAACCATCGACCGAATCAGATGCGTCTGCGGCATCTCCTTCGCCATCGAGTGCCACAACTGTAGAGCTGTACAGACGAACTCTTGGCACAGGAGGTTTAGCCTTCTCATTCTTGACCCACACCTTCCAGCCATCTACTGGCGGAGACTCGTCATCAATGTGCGACTGTACAAAGTAAAAGTCTTCATCTGACATCGTTCCCAGCAGGTTCTTATTCGGAGAGTAGGAGATATACCAGCGTCGAGCCTTGCTAGGCATGCAGCACCGGAAAAGCGTGTACTCAATGTCGCTCTTCACGCAAGCATACGTCAAGCAGTTGTCGTGAATGTGGGATGTGCTAGTGTACACGCCATTCACGGAAAGATACCCGGCGCCTTCTACCACATATCGCCGCTGTTCTTCCTGGTAAGGAATACCCAGTGCCTCGCCCAACCGCCACAGCATCTCTTGTTTCGCTGTCTCGCGTCTCAGTAAAGACAAACGTCCGCCCAGGCTAGGTTGAAGCGACTCGAGACGCAGCCACTCGTACAACCACTCCCACTCACTTCGGTGCTCGTCCAACCATGTACTCACGACAGGCACACGTGCACGCAGTTCCAGCACTAGCACCAGTTGTCGGTACACGAAAAGTGGAACATGCGTGGTATTTGCATATCGTGAGCGCAGATTTTCCCGGCTACGCGCGGAACTAAGCAAGCCATAGTCGCTGTGAGCCAGCGCCAGCTCCACAAGCTCCTTTTGGTACTCGCACTTATATCCCAGCAAACGTTGCAGTGCTAGCGCGCAAGCGTCGACAACAGATTGCCCCTTCCATCCTGTCTCAGTACTCTGGAGGCAGTGCAAAAGAGCACGCAATAAGCGCTTCGATGTCTTGTGGTCTCCCAGACTCAACCGTAGCAGCAGCTCTGACGTCGTTTCTGCTTCTTCCTCGAGGGCAGAGTCGAAGAATACATCGTTTAGCAGCGCTTCGCGACTCAAGGCACTCAACCCCTCAAGGACTTGGGTTGCGGTCGGTAAATCTTCGCTTGATAAGTGACGTTGAAGATCTTCACTATAGCCGAAAGCACGAAGATCCTGTAGCACTGACTTTGTCGACGATCCAGCCATGTCCGTATAGTACAGCAAGAATCCATCAAGCTCAACACGAAGAGCACTAGTTCCTGAATCGTCTTTTGTTGCGTTCCCACTTGGTATGCCGTATTTTGCCAGCATACTCCGAGCCTGCTGCTCAACTGCCGGGCTGTTCGTTGCACTGCTTAGTGACACCGAAAAGTACTTTTTGAGCTCTTCAAGACCCAGGCCTGGGTTGCCGTCTGCGCCTCCCGGCATTTGGTAGTCCTCAAACATTTCGGTCAGCGCGTGCTCAGCTTTCTCGGATAGAACAGTACGGTGTGGATACTGCGTGCTATTTTCCATGAGCAGGGGTTCCGTCGTGCGTTTGGGCAGTCCTAACACGGCAATAACAGCCTCGAGCAGATACTGATAGTCCGGCGACGCATACCGTGAAGCTGCAGGTTGCAACGCCGAAGATGGAAATGCATCTTTCAACGCACTCGGGCCCCGCTCGCACAGGAAGAAGTTGATCAAGCGTGCAATCATCTCAGCTTGCTGCAGCTCTATACGCGCCGTGGCACTAATTTCAGCACAGTTCCGTATGAGCAAAAAACACTCCTCCAAATGGGATTGCTGCATTGTGGACGTCTGATCCAAGAACGCAGCAATAGCCTCCACAAACGCACGAATTACTGCTCTATCAGCAGTCGCAGCTGCTTCAGCATTGACTTCATCTAACGCAGCTTGCTCTTCTTTCGTGTGAGCCTCGTACGCTGTAAGTGCTCGAGATACCAAGTGCACAAATGACTGCCGCGCAATTGAGTCGGGGCACTCGAATAGCAACCCACGCAACCACAAAATCCGCTTTGACGCCGATAGCGCTGAAAAAAAGCGAACGCAGATAGCCTTGGACCGCGTGAACTTGGATGCAAGCACAGTAATCCATCGCGCAATTCCGTGTTTTTCACGCGAATGCAACAGCACACTGAGAACGAACTCGACTCCGATATCTGTTAGTGTCATTTGGATCTCATCGTCAGCTCGTGCTGATGGGATAGTCAGAGCTATCGGTGCAGTCGGCGGAGTCACAGCATCATTTGACTGGGGCGAAGACGGTGGGGCCATTATTACATCCTCTTTCGTAGTTGGGACTTGGATGTCTTTAATGTACTGGGACTGTACCATCTCGCGTAGGAACTCGTGAAATTCCACATCGAACAAATACGAGTTTTGCAGGAACGCCTCGTTAGATTTCCAAACCTCTGCTTCATAATCGCAGCGCTCTTCATCAGGAGCTGCAGCAACGACACCAGCAGAAGCCTCCGATCCAGCTTCCACATTACAATCTACTATCGGGGCGGGTTCAACAGGAACGACTTTCTCGTAAAAGAGCATGAGTGCGTTACTAAAGACCTCCATTTCCATAGAGTTGTTTGATCCGTGCCATGAGCGTCGCTGGACTCCACCAAAACACTCGGCCTCAATGTTGGCAGGGTCGAATGGTGTCACGTCCTCATCGTCATACTTGAACCACTTTTCAGACATGTGGTCATAAATGAAAGAGTAGTAATGGCCGCCTTGAGCTACACCAGAGTGCACTAGAATGCCCTTAAGCCGGTATTCGTAGTTTGGGTCCGACTTGACGCTGCTCGTTTCATCGTCTTCGACGCCTTTTTCACCAGACGTATTTCGTGGTGAAGCAGCAAGTTTAATCTGTGACCTAGGTGACGTTGAAGCCGAAGTCACCGGTGCATCGCCGGAAACGTCGGTAATAAATTCATCCGAGTCGCTTGAGTCACCAGAAGCCATGTCTTCGTCAGTTGACGCTTCTTCGCGATCTTGTTGCGAATTCGAGCGAGCTTCCTGCTCTTCAATACCTGCCTTCGTGTATGGTTTCATGCTCAGACGCATGGGGAACGAACAACGATTGTTTAACTTCACTGTCTCGAACGTCGTGTAGTCGAGATCAAAGCGCTTTAGATGAAGGATTAGCAGATTTGGGAGCGATCCAAAGCACGTGCGTCGTACCGCAGCCTTCTTTGTAGCACAGAGCTCACATTCCACCTTGTTGTCACCGTCCATGAGTTCGCCTTCAACAAAAGCTGAGAGCGATTCTTCGATGCTCTCCTTTCCACGAATCTGCAATTCTAAGCGGATAAACGGTTCTTCACGTTCGTATCGGTGTCCACAACCTTTTGGAAGCTTTTGAGATATCAACTTGCCGCCGAGCACATCCTGCAAACACCTTGTGCCTTGAGGTGTCGTCTTCAGACCTGTCTCTAACCGATCCAATAGTTTGTCACAAAACTCAGTCGCATCATTCTGCTGGTAGACCGAGAACTCCAGGTTCAGACACGTGCACGAGTCGACAAACGCCTTTGGATTGAAATAACGCATTTCGCTGTCACGCAAGTAACAGAACGTGCGCTGGAGTTGACGAAGAACTTCCAACGTCGCGTCGGTGCCCGTCAACTCCGGTTGCAAAATCACATAGCGGCCATTTTCGTTTCCTGGCCGCCCCTCTGTCAGCACAAAGCTTGCCTCACCTCCGTTCTCGTATCGCATCGTGTGCTGACCAGACATATCGTCGTATCCCACAACATTTGCTTCGTATACCCGGCCCCCCAAACACTCCAACGCAACACGGCAGCCCACTAAGCGTTCTGGAAAGGTTTCTGCCTCTGCCTTTGTGGGCTCTTGAGGAGTAGGGCGAAGTGCTACCTTGGCACCTAAGAGTCCCTGACGTAGCGTGGGATGCATGAACAACTGCTGCAAAAAGGAATTCATATAGCATGAGCAGCCTTGATTTTTGAGTCCGACATGTTCACCGTTGCCGCGTGTTTCAACGTTGTTCTCCTGGCCCCACTTGAACCGCAAGGCATCACTTCGCGTGAACAACTTAGTAAGACGGCCACGCAAGTCATGCAAGATACTGGCGTCCGAGGAAATCGCGCTTGCTAGCAGCTTGAACGCAGGGCGGCGTGTTTCCAGCGATAAACATAGCGGGCAGCGACGTCGGTCTTCAGTCGGCAAAGTGAACAAACACTCCTCATAGACGACGTCTACAATCTCGCGGGCGATTTCAGCTCGCACATCAGCGTGTGCCATCAGCACTTCGCGCAAAAACTCCAGGAATCCAATCAGTACTTCACCTGACCGCTCATTGCACGCGAGGAACTTGCTTGAAAAGCCACGACGCAGTTTTGCAACCACAGCCTGGGCAAGTTTTTGGCAATAAGAAGACGAATTGCCGCCCTCAAGACGCGCCAAAGAGCAAAGCATGCGTGTGTATTGATCACATGGCGCAGCCACGCTCTCGATACGATCGATGGACTGAATACATTCTTCAAATACAACTTCAGCTGCTGCACTGGACGCTTTACAAACGGATTCCAAGGATGACAGCCACTGATCCCGCACTTGCTCGGACTCAAATTTCGTAAACACAATGGCAACAATAGCACGTGGTTCTAGCGCCTTGATGTACTTGGCTGCGGCATCATGCGCAATAGACACGATTGACTCCACGGTTTTCACAGCATCAATAAAAATGCGGTATGCAGTCTTGTCGGCAGGAGTTTTCTCGTCCACTCGCGCATACTCAGATCCCACCAGTTCTGCAATCTTCAGCACCAACTGATCATATCGACTCTGCTCTACAATAATTTTCGTTCGACAAGTTTTTCCATCGTCGTCTTTGTCCTGGCCAATAGCTACTGGGTCATTGTCACAAAGTGCTTCATTCGGGGGTTCTCCGTTTGCAGTCACCGAATACAGCCCATTATCGTGGCCTGAATCAAAAAGACAAAATTTCAGGATACGAAGAGCCACTGCAGCACCTTCATTAAAGGAGCTCTCGTGAAAGTTCGCGCCTATAAAGTATGAGAGCACTTCGTGAAATCCACCTCCAGAAATAAAGCGCTGGAGATACGTCTGAGCAAACGGGATCTTCGCAACGTCTGACGGGAGTAGGAGCGCATCCATAATTTGCAGAGTGTAAATTGCCTGGTGAGACGATATTCCTTTCATCAACGATGACCAATCGGATTTGCTGCCCTCGCTAACGGGTTGGTCCAAGGAGGAATCGATATCCACATCTCCATCGCTCGGTAAAGCTGCACCAATGTTGGAAACACGATCTAACAGCTCCTCGCTAGTAGGGATTTGCTTTAGAAAGGCCCAAAGCAACTCGTGGACAGAATGACCCTCCACAAGGTCGAGCACACGGAAAAGTACTTCAAAGTAGGAAGTATCGCGAGCAATCACTAAACCTGGGTGGTGCTTGGACGAAGAAGACGAGGAAGAAGAAGGCGACCCTCCGCCTGTCGAGGCCGTGAGGTGGTCCTGATCCATCACACTAGGACTAGAACGTTGGACAACCGAGTTGAACATGAGCACACGCACTTCGCTGGATTCCGAGATTTGCAAGTCTGCAAGTGTTTTTTGATCTCCTGTGATCGCCGACCCAGACGAAAGGATCTTCGTCTGCTGCATCGGATGGCCTACCAGTTTTTCAATCTGTTTGCGAAACAGCCACAGCGTCTGGTTGGAATACGCAGAATGTTGCAAAGTTCGCACCGCATTATCATGGCTTGAAGCTGATGTCGCGGTAGCTCCTGCCCCGCTTGTGTTGGAAGAAGGAATTCGTTGGGCTATCACCTTGATTGTGAAGTACGCACCACGACCACTTAGGCCATGCGGAACGAACGTCTGCTTTTTGCGAGCACTAGACACCAACCCTGTCAAGAGATTTGAGCATTGCTGCACTAACTTCAGTGAGTCCGGCGAGCTGTCGTTGACTGTAGACAGTTGTTTGAATACACGAGACAAGAAATCTTTCACACCTTCATCGGACTCGCTTTCGCCCTCGTGGCCAAACTCAGTGGACGACCGCTCATAAACACGAAGCAGCTCACGTGTAGCCATTTCGGCGACTTCGAGAGGAGCTTCAAATGCGATGCGCCATAAAGCATCCATTCCGAGCAGATTCAGCGTGTTAGTTTCCGAAGGTACTTCGGTGCCCTGCATCAGTTTTCGTTGCGCGTTTAGACCCACGAAGTAGGTGTTGAAACACTTGTAACCCATGCATCCAAGTGTTCGAAAGTCAGTTTGTTTGCATAACAGCTCGTTGAAAACGTAGAAGCATACGTCCAAGTTGAAGGCTGAGCTAATCGATTCGCCGACTACGCTTGTGCCAGGTCCTGCTCCACCTTGTTGGTAGCTGCGTATGCTCGTCTGGTTGAAAAATATCAAGCAAAATTCACGCTCAGACGGAGAGGATGAGAGCACTTTCCACAGACGTTCAATCTGCGGGATCGATAGCTCCAGCTTCGGTGACTTCACGTGAACATAGTGTATCAATTCCAAGCGATGGCCAATTGCAGTATGATAGCTAGGAGACTGCTTATCGGTCCTCCGTGCCACAAAAGTTGCAAGCTCGTCAAATAATAAACTCACCAAGCCATGCTCTAAGTTGAGCGATTCCACTACGAGCGCCTGGTCCATTCGGTAAGAGTCAATAAGAAATTTGAGAAGCTCCAACGACTTGGAGGCTGTGGACTCCTTGCTAGTCGACTCCGCTGACGTGACAGATGAAGAACTCATAACTGGACTGATGTTGCCAGCAGCTAGAGGAGTCACCGAAGAGGAAGGCGATGCTACAGAATCTGGCGTTGAGCTTGACAACGAGCAAGACTTTTTAATGCCATCAATGCATTCGTTCAGAAATGCCTTTCGGAGCGGCTCACCAAATTCACTTCGTAGCCCTTCTTGGAAAAAGTCACGCAAACTTCTGCTTAATCGAATGTTTGCAATGCTACAGTGCATCTGAATCGACCACAGCAGCTGCAAGATCACGGTGGTGACGTTCACATTGCGCTCCATAAGAAAACTTGGAGAGTTAGTTGCTAGCCGCTGTAAGAACGAAATCAGCTCTGGAAAAGGCTCATTCTTCTCCAAGCTCCGTAATAGTGACGCATGGATACTTTCCACAAGATGCAATAGTAGCTCGTTTGACAAAAATGGTACCGTCGTGATCAGTAGGTTGTGGATTTCATGCACCAACGTTTGGTCCTTCTGGATACAAGACTGCCAAATCACGTCAATCGAGTGCGTGTCCAACTTGTCTGACTCAGCCAAAAACTTCACCAACAATGCACTGCGCGATACGATCTCACGGTGGATCCTGTCACCGAAAATCTCCTCAAGAATTTTTTTCTCTACAACCCAAGCACTCAATATGTTGTCTAGTCGAGTTAGATTCTCTTCGCCATTCTCTTGAGCGCTTTCTGCGATGAGTTCAGGAGCTGGAGGCTCTCCTTTTCCCGTCGGAATCCAGTTGTGCGTTGGGGGCAGGTACTCTTCGTACTGTGATTGGTGCTGGTAATAATCGATGTCTTGATCTGACCCAGGCTGCATCTTGTCAGCCTCTGAGATAAACCACCACTTTAAACCACTTTTCATAGTGCAGCAAAAGAGTGTAAACACTTGGCCCGTTTCTTGCTGCCGAAAAACATACGTTGCCGAGGTTGAGTTGGCCTTCAACGTGTAGACCCCGTTGATAGCAGCAGTACCAGCATTCCGCACAAAGTACCGCGAAGGAAATGCTCGCGATGCTTGAGCGCAATTCACAATCTGGTTAATTTGCTCCAAGCCAAAGAGCCGTAAAGGCAGTGAAGTCGACTCCACGTACCTCTCCGTAATGTCAAGCCAAAGGGCATTGATGGCTTCGAACGAAACAACACCAGCGTCCACCAGTCTACGAATAATACCGATCACGGCTCCCACTGAATCGCTCGACTCTTTTTTCAGTACTGAATCCGAGATCTTTGTAAAATACGTCATGACCAGCACCGAGATCTTGGTACAGATACTTTCCGCCACAGACGTCCGAAACTCCAACAGTGCTTGCAACAGGGTGCGAATATCCTCGCTGTCCATTGCAGTTTCGAGGTCATCGCCGTCTTGTTGGTTCTGCATCAGCAGCTCCAGTGTGCTGAGTAGCAAGTGGAACCCCTTGAGTTCGCAAAAGGCTTCAATGCATTGTGCACGCACTTCCGGAGATCCCGGCACTTTGTTCCAATAACTGCCAATCATCGCTGATGTACGGAGGTCTTTGTAGAACGTTTTCTTCTTGCTGAACAGCATCGTCAGCACTGGCAGTGCCTGAAAGTACTTGCCTGCTTTTAATTGAGCGACTACCAACGGAACCGCCAACGATAAGCACTGCGTCACACATGACTTTTCAAAAGATCCGATCTTACTGGCACTGTACAAACGACATGACAAGAGAGCAGAGTGAAGTTAGTTAGGCAAGTTGTCCATCGTCTAGTGGCGGCAAAATGCGACGGGAGAACGCACTGCTGGTCTAGCATAATGCTAATGATCTTAGCGAAGGCGTCGTCCAAGAAAGCTTGGCTCTCGGGTCGTTCTAAATGCTGATAGGCAGAATTGAGCACCTTCACGGCGTTCTGCCAGCCTACTGTAGATTTGAGGCGTAGATCTTCCTGCACTACATGAAAGAGCTCGAGTTCCTCATCCTCCATGGTGTCCTGGTAGCCTCCCGAGCT
This sequence comes from Pseudoperonospora humuli, assembly GCA_003991265.1. Classification (NCBI taxonomy): domain Eukaryota; phylum Oomycota; class Peronosporomycetes; order Peronosporales; family Peronosporaceae; genus Pseudoperonospora; species Pseudoperonospora humuli. The sequence goes on from NQFO01000549.1 coordinate 11,459, forward strand.
CTCCTGGCCTTTCTTACGGCGTTTCTGACTATCCTTATCCTGGGCAGGGGTGTGGTCCATAGAGCGCACGTGCAGCTTCTTCTCCTGCCCGCCGCTGCTCGTCGAGGGACTGCTGGGGCTTGGTAGACCGGATATCGTGCAGATGGCCGCGAGGCTACTGTCCGACTTTCCTAAGTTGTTACAACTGCCGCTAGCGTTGTTTTCGCTATGACCACGACCAGCGCCAAGTTGCGGCACCGAGTTGCGGCAAGCTTTCACCTTCTTTCTGCGGCACCCGACGCGTTTACTCTTGCGCCACCGCAGACCACTGTCACCTGCCGTTCTTCTTCTCTTCCTTTAGCTAACTCACTAGCTGGTACGAGTGAACGAAGGCGCCGAGTCAATAACACACACGCGAGCAGGTTGAACAAGTGCTCAGACACGGAAGAGTGCGGGCGAGAGTTGGCTTTCTTTTGGGTTTTCCCCCTTAAATGTGTACTAAGTGCGGATCACGTCAGCTAAGTTCGAAGCGCGGATTCCTAACTCACTAATCTTCAGCGCTGTATGCAACGTTTCTGGTTCTAGATCTATGTCGGAGGTTTCCTACAAGTCTAAGTGCGCATCAACTTCTTGGAAACCTTAGACATGGATGTCCGACTTGAAGTAGGCGCACGGCAGAACGCCGCCCCGCCATCTCGTGCGCCTGCCCCACCTGCGAGCCAAGGCATTGCCATCGACGACTCATTGAATGACGAAGCCTTCCTCAAGACGCTGGAGGAGACGCTGCAGCAGCATGTGTCCCGTCTAGAGCAACAATTCCTCGTGCTGAGCACGTCCCAAGTGATGCTACTTGCCTCCCGTCTGCACGACGCTCTAGTGCCCAGACGAGACGCTGAGACGCGTGTGGTGGAGGCATGGACGATCCAGCCACAGTTGCAGTTCAAGGTCAAGGCCATCGCTCATATTCCAGTGCTCAAGCTGTCTACGATCCTGCGAGAGGTGCGGAGGTTGCGCGTGTACCAGTCGCAGAGCTTCGAGATGCATGGGAGTCCCATTGAAGTGGACATTTTCCCCATGTTGAAAGTCGTTGAAGCGCTCAATACGGACGTATTGGGACTGAACCATATTCATTACTTCGCCAGACAGTTGAGGGAGCTCCATATTGAGCACACGGACACGACGACGTTGAGACAGCTGCTGGCCCCGGAAGAGTCGATGGCGCCGTGGAGAAAGCTGCTAAAGCTGCATATGAACTGCTGCGCTCTCGAGGTGGTGGACGAGTCGGTGAACTTGCTAAGGTCAGTGAAAACGCTGCATCTTGGCTGGAACAAGATCGTCAAGTTCGAGTCGAACGTGACGACAAGATCGCTCGAGATACTGAATTTATGTCATAATCAACTGGAGATGGTGCCACCTATACAGGCATTACGTGGATTGCGGGAGCTGGATCTGTCAGTGAACCAGATCGCGTCGCTCAAGGGGCTGGAGATGCTCACTGCGCTGGAACGACTGGATGTCTCACACAATCTGATTGACAATATCATGGAAGTGGAATTGTTGACTAAACTGTCGCGACTAACGTTCCTGAAGATGGAGTTCAACCCGGTCGCACGGCGGCCAGACTATCGACGGGAAGTATTATTTTTCCTGGGCGAGTCAATTGAGCTCGATGGACACCGCTGGAGTGATCCAGAGATAAGCAGCATGAAAAATCGGCGTATGCTGATGACATTTGATAGCGCAAACGAACACAACGGCGTCGAGAGTAGTATGTGGGGGCAGTCCAAAAAGGTCCAGGCGTATCCTAGAGCTCATGTTCAAAGTGGCATTGTTGTGAAGAACTCAAAGCTCGTGTTGGGGTATCCGCGCCTGCTTCGATCTCAAGCTCTTTCCGCTCACTTTGTAGAGATACAAAACCCGCCATCGACGTTACCAACCAAGAACAATCATTTTCGTACTAGGGATGACGAGACGGAAAGCAAAGAGAGCAGCTCAAAGCCATTTGGAAACCTTTCAGGTCCTCAAGATGCTCGGCCTATAGCTCGAACTGTTGACGATTACTTCAGAACGCAGTGCAGTGTTGTTGTATCAAGGATGAGTAAGGCTGGTCAAGAAGGCGAAGAGCAAGTTGGGACGATTGGTACGTCCTTGAAGGTGGCTGTTGCGTTCGCTGCTGAGTCTGACAAATCGTTTGTACGTTAGATGAGGAAGATGGTGATGACTCTGCTACAGGACGGAGTCGGGCATTCAATCGCAAATATTCGACAACTGACTTCATGCGAGACTTTGAGGAGGAAGAGTTGCTCATACTGGGCAGCAATGATACTGATAACGTCGATGTATTCACTCCGCGTTCGACTTCGACTTTACAAACGCAGATATCATCCTCTCAGGTACGGAACTTGCTGTCACGCTAAAGTGTTCATCTGTAGTCTTATGGATCGTTGTGCGTGTACGTTATAGACATCTGGACGAAGCGTCAGTGTCCGAGTGCTCCTGAGTGCAAAAGAGGCTGCAATGCTCGACCTACACTTTGGAATTGATGGTGTCCCAGCAAATGTCGACGTTAAGGTATGCAGCAGTACCATTGAAGGGTTCTGTACAGAATTGACTCAGTGTGGCGTGTATTGTACAGGCCCGAAAACTGGTTGAGAGATTTACTGTCGAGGACGAAAAAAAGCCAATTGTAATCACGCGGTGGCTCCCAGATGTCGTCGCTGTTGGTGCATCAATGCACTCGAATCGAGCAAAGATTATCACGATGAAGCTGCGACCACGAGGATCATCGAGCGTCACAAGTGCAGCTTATCAGTTTGACTCGGTTTCTTCACTGGAGACTTTGCTTTCATTACTGGTGGCACGTCTTTTCCAGCAGTACAAGGGCCACATTGTCATTTGCAATTGTGCAAATTGTAGAGCTCTTTCGCTACTCACGCCCAAATACCCTGAAAGAGCAGAAGCTATCAGCTCATTAATGGTTTATTCGTGCTTGCTGTGCTCAAGCTACAACGTGCGAGAAGTTTCGTTCAAGAAGCTCGTTGCGCTTTGTGCTGACGAAGGGATTGACATCCCAAGCAGCATACCGTTGGCACCACCACCGTGGGAAGTAATCACTGAAGGCTTTTACATCGAGGAACCATCTGCCGCTGACGCATCAAGTGGCCGGAGCATGCATGAGTGCATCATGGTTTCTTGCAATGGTATTCGCGAAGCTGTTGCTTCTGTGCTAGCGGATACTAGAGATGAAGTACGCAGTGATGAATGGAACGATGCTATTGTGCATGCTATGACGACGACTATGCGGGGAAAGCGTGCGACCAAAGGATTGATGTAGCCTCACGCGGGAAAAGCAAAGTAAGTTGACTTCTTGTTTCACATGAAAGCTAGACGTTTTTCGCTACTTTGTGTCGGTCGTGCATTGCAAATGGTGCGTACAGCAAAAGCAGCAGAAACTCAGCGACTAGCAGAATCACTCCATCGAAGATAAACTTGGGCGCGAAGATCGCCCACACCATCAAATGCCTTCGTTGGAGCGCGACAAACACCGTCGACACCAGTGCATTGAGAGAGAAATAGGCCGAGAAAGCAAGAACTACTGTAGCTCCATCCGAATGTCGCTTCGCACTCAACCAAGGCAGTGCCAGTATGGCCAATGCAAAGCAGCCAAACGTGTTGAGGCCGAGGAGAGCTCCTGCGACGTAAACGTTGAAGACGTCAAAGCCCACAAATCCAGCGGCGTTCTGTAGACTTGTAAACGTGTTAGCATGGCCCGTTGTGAAGAACGCTTGATATGTGCACGAAGTCCAGAGCAATACCCATGGCGTAATGTCTCCAAACGATGTCAGAGAAGCGGACCGATGACAAGAGACAACGAACGAAAAGCTTAGGCACTGCACAATCAAACATGCTATCGACAGTGGAGACGTGGGCCCCAACACCAACATGAATGCTGGGACGAGCTGCCAAACCAACAACTTGTGGTCAAACGCCAATTGCAACGTTTGTTCACTGGGATTGTTTCTCATGGTGTGCCGCACTGCACGCACGAATAGGCAAACGAACGCTCCCAGGAAGGTCAAATACACAAACCGCGGCAGCCAAAGTCGCCAGAACGTAGTTTGGATTGGCGAAGCAGCCCAAAAGATTGCACATACACAATAGCTCACCAACGATGAAACGAGCATTAGTCGTCCCATGAGGGACAGCTGTCCAGTGCGCTTGATCGCTTGCGCAAAGGAGCCAACAGTCAAGACAGCAATGACAACCAGTGGAGCAAAAGTTCGCTCCATACTCGCAGACGACTTGATAATATTGGGTGGCTCCAGTGCACTACTTAGTCGTGTTGCGAAGAGAAAGCCCAGCACAGCACCCGTAGCAACATTCCGGTTGGCATTCAAGCGCTGAGCGCATGTGAGCAGGAAAAACCCGGTGGTTGCTGACAAGTATTGCATCACTTTGTCCTCCGCTACAATGAAGCTGTTGGAGAGAAGTGCTAGCGCATGAAGCACGACAACAACAGCAGACACGACCTTCACCGCTGAAATTGAAGACAACAGTGCTCTAACGTTTGCTCTGCTCCCTAGGGTTCTTGTTGACCCCTTACCGATTTGCCCAAGCACAAAGCGTGAAGTCATATTTGCCAGGGTAGTGCAAGAAGCGACGACTAGTCCTCGTGAAAGTGGGGCTGCTGGAAGAAGCGGCAGCTTAACATGTGCTGGGCAAACGAAGAGCAAGCTGCCTGCCACAGTAATCACACCGAGTGGGGGGACCCACGACGCACTGACGAAGTGGCGATTAGCAGCTCGCGTAGATACAGCGCCAACGACGAAAGCCCACGAAAGAAGTATCATTCCCCAACCCATACTGCATAGGTCAAATTGTGTCCAAATGGAACGCCCTAACGACAGAGCTTCACGAAGGTAGTTTTGTTGTTGCTTAGACAGATCTTCGTGGAGACGCAGTAGCAACGGGAGATCGGCTTTCGGGATTCTATCGCTCTTTTGCACTTGCTCAAGTTGACGTTCAACACGTTTAATGTCTTCAAACAGTTTCTCTAGGTGATCATACGCTCGCTCGGGAAGTTTCGATGCGGACGAGTATCTGAACAGATAACGCCGAACTTGATAGAGATTTAGTCGCAAGGCACGATTCAAAGTCTCGAATGCCGTCAATACGCTGGTTTTCCCTTTACTGGATGAAGAAGACGAGGGCATGAAAAACAGCGATGGAATGACACTACCGAGGTTACCAAATGGAATAGGCAAGCCACTCAGCAGTGCTAACGTAGGAACAAGGTCGACTTGTGGTACTTCTCGCGAACTATCAAGCAATTTCTCGGCATACTCTCGGAGTTCATTCGCATCTTGCTTGTCACTGTCATTTCCAGTAGCAACGAGCGTTGCTTTACTGTATAGAAACAGTGCAGCACCAGTCTCTTCGTCACTTGCGCCGCCATGGTTTCCATCAGCTGACATGCCGTGATCCCCTAGAACTGCTAGCAATATGTCGTCCCCATCTGGCAGCTGCTTGAGCTCTTGGAGCAAGTTTGCCAACACTCCATTCATCTCGTCCAGCTTTTCAGCCATAAAGACCGAACTAGGTCCATGTGTATGTCCAACATGATCCACTCCTAAGAAGTGCGCGATCAACAAGTCCCAGTCGTGTTTATGCAGCTCCGGAAACAAATGTGCCGTCACGCCGCGATCCACGGAATGAAGGTCTTGCACATTAAACGAGTCAAAGGCAAACTTTCTCGTAAACTCGCGCTCGTATAGCGCATTCCACGTGTCGTCTCCCATGAACACAACTCCACGTCCTTGTGCTCGTAGTTGCCGCAACAAATTGTCCTCGACAATCTGACTGCTCGCTGCCATGTTGTCCTTAATATCCAAGAACGTTGGCAAAGATCCAGTCGTCAGTCCCTTTAGGCGCTGCATAGTCATCGTGGGCGGGTCAGCTACAAACTTGATCAGCAGCGCGTGCTCTGGTTCGCTGGTCAAAGTCTCATTGAAAATTGGCAGGCGATCGCTATAGAATGTCGATCGATGGGTCCCAGAGACTGCAAAGTCGAATCGTAGCGCGTCAATCACCACAAACACAATGCGACGGAAGCGGTGAGGCATCCAACAGCCTTCAAGAGTAGCATGATCCGAGCTTGCGACGTCTTTATGGCCACCACGGAGATGCGATAGAACCGCGTCGTTATCTAAAGGAGACGTTTGGCAATTGCTAAGATCTGGTACTTCGAAACGAGTGAGAAAGAAACCTGCAGTGAAGAGATAAAGCGCGGCAGCGTGGAGTGCGAGTAAAGCCGCAAGGACGCGGGATCCCATGATGTCGTGGATTGGATAATGAACGCAAGCTTGTCCTAGGACGTAGGAAATATAAATTTTAAGAGACAATTGGTATAGAGATGGCTGAAATCTAGGACGGCGTTTTCATGCATGGAGCGACATTGCACGAGCCTTAATACTTTGCTTTAGTGTGACATGGTGCTTGGTCTTGTCTCCATATTCTTGGAACGTAAGTCTTCACAATGTCCGACTTCAGCCAGTGGATCTGGAATGTCGACTGTAGATCGAAATGATAAAGCGTCACGATTAGTTGCAGAAGCCGCGCTTGGCATGAGTTGCGACCACGAGATGAAGAACTGAAAGGCCAAGCCCATGTTGCTCATATGCTGCTCAGTGTTACGGTAGCGATGAGCGAGTTTGTTAACTACGTTGGCGGATCGAAGGTCGGGTTGGGAGCAGCAGTAGTCGTCTCAGATGCTGGGCTCTTGATCGGAGACATTCAAGGCAGCTTTTACTCCCCCTCATCCACCGTCAGGTGGCGTCACGGATGATGCACATCATGATGGTGTCGGTATGGCCTGCTACGCGAAAGAAGCAGTGAGAGTCAAAAGAGTGTTGTCGTGGTGAGCTGAGATAACATTCGGAGTCCGAGATGACCGTCGCAGCATAACTAAGGAAGATTGGCATAGAGATTGTACATACAAACAAAAAAGACGTTCAATTTGTTGATCACCTAAGCGTCAGCCCAACCTTCGGCGTTGTGAAGTCTGACATCAGCGTCCATGTTTGGTGAATTCTGGATCGCGTACAACAACTTGGAGCGCAAAACCTCTTTGCTTGTGTAGGCTGGAAGCCGTAACGCGAAGAAGCAAGTCTGCGCGTGAGGTAGATACTGATCGGGTTGGCCGACAGCACCTGGGTCGTGTGCGGCCTGCAATTTGAAGTTCATCGGGAAGTCCTTGGCGCTATTAGGCATGCGACTTCGCGCCCACACGAAGCGTAAGAAGGATGTCCTCTCCTCGCTTGTCATTTCACGCAGCACCTCCCAAAAGTGCTGCACATGCGGCATTGCCTCGTCCGCTCCCTCACTGTACTCTGTGCATTGATGCAACAGACCCACGTCCACCTCGCGTCGTCCACAGATCAGCACTTCGAGTTCTCGTGGCGTAAACAATGGCGCTAGCTCCATGGGAAGCACAGAAGCTAATCCCTCTTTGAGTGCGGCGAGCTGTTGACTACTTTCCGTAAGCCGCGTCTTCTCAACGAGTTGCACATACAGATCACGGTTTGCCAAAGTCACGGGCATTTTTTCACCCTGGGGAACTAATGGGACCTCAACACCGTCGCTCAACGTGGTCGACAAAGTCAAGTACCCTAGCACCTCTTCTCCCTCCTGAGTTGCAGACTCAGTATCACAATTGATTTCCTCAACGCGACTCAGATTGTTAGCCGCCGCAACATCGATGCTTTCGAGATGTGCTCGGTTTACTTCAAGCCCAGACAATGGTCGCCAAACAAGTGAAGGCAAATCCAGCCCCATCTGCAAACCGTGGCGTACTGCTGTGCCAATGAGTTTTCCAAGGAAACGATGCAAATCCAGCGCCATAGGCCCATTTGCTAGCAAAGCGGTACCACACGATGGGTTCAACAAGAATTTGTCCTGGTTGCTGCCTGTAGCACTTCGACGGTTGGGACATGGTATCAGTAGTGGCAGCAAGCCCTGCTCGCCCTTCGCTAACTCCACATTGTCCATCTGCAACTCGTCAACAATCTGTTCAAAGACTGCACGATACGGTCCACCGTAGTCATTCACACCCTCACCCAAGAATTTGACCTTGAAAGCACGCCGCTGGCCACCATGACCCTTTCCACAATAAGCACGGCGGAAGAAGCTGTCGCTCCACGCACGCATTTCTCGGTAAAGTTGACCAAACACGGAACGACGCAATCGATCTCCTGGTTGCGAAAGCAAACTCAACTTTGACGCCTGCGCTTGAATTCGGTTGATTCGAATCACGCGAATCTCACGCGGATCTTCATATTCGTCCGAGGGAAGCGGCGTACTTGTTGTCGTCGCACGTAGGACGTCATCCCAGAAAGCGCGCTTAGTGCTCGTGAACACTAATCGTCGCAGTGACCGTAACTTACGACTCATCGACAGCGCTGAGCACTTGGCAAAATTGTTGCTACTGCTGGTACTATCTGCGACCTCGATCGGTTGGGTGCTGCTTCCATCGTCAGGCTGGATTGCGATGATCGGAAGTACTCGAAGAAGTTTGCTGTTCAGCACCCTTAACACCGCAGTGCGTGCACGCAATTCGGGACCAGTGATGTGTTTTAGTGCTGGTGATGTAAAATAGTCATCGACCACTAATGACCGCGCCCGGGGACGTCCGCATGCCGCACTTGTGTCGCTGTCGTCTTCTTTGATCTCTCCTGGGATTACAACATCCGTAATATTGAGATTTGTCACATCCAGTCCAATTGCTGCGCAGTAAGCGTTCAGTCGCTCTACCAGCTGCATGTCCGATGCAGTCGAATGCGCTCGTGTAGCAAGCTCTACAAACGCATCAAAATCTGTCCTTGCACGCTCTTCTAGTGTCGAACGAGGTTCAAATGGACTGTGGTCGGACGCATTTACGTAATCTGACACATCCATTGCATTGTTCTCGATGAGAGTCATATCCTTGCCGCCTCGACGAATCAAAAGAAGTTCTGGCAATTCATTTGGAGACCAATACCAGGCCCAAGTCCGCCCCTCGTCGGCACCTTCATTGCCTTGTGTTTCGGTACGGTACCAAAGGAAGCCACGGTAGACACCTAATATGACTGCTTCTTCAGGTTGATTCAACTCTTGTCCGCACTTGGAACACATGCGAACACGATCACCAGCCAAGAATGGAGCGTCTAGGCCAGCAGCATTACTGACACGGATGCACGCAGTAGGAGACGTGTCAAAGTCTACGGAGATCCCTCGAGGTCGCACATGACATCGTTGCCAGTGGTTGTCGCTCCACCGCTTCCATTCTGACCAGCTCTCTCGAAGTAGTTTTGTCGGCAGCTTCACACGAGTGTCGGCTGTGTCTTGCGTGGGTGGTCCTACCGCCTTTGGTGACGACGACCCACCTGACGATCCAACCATAGCCGCAGTTCTTTCTTGCTGGATCGAAATGTGCCACGAGTGCAACGCCTTGCTGACATCTACAGCATCCGAAAGGATCTGTCGCGGAGACACTCCAGGCATCGACACCCACTTTTGGTTCAGCGTGACGCGATCGCCGCCCTTCCGCATGCCAATGCACGGATACAATGTGCGCGAATTATGCTCGCCCTTCATGTTTTCGAATGCGACGCCCAAGTCGGACACAATGTGCTCGCCAAACTTTATCCCATCCATGAAGAACGACAGCTTGCCCTGTTCCATATCAAGCCGTACACCGATAGTATCACTTGCGTTAAAGTGGTCGCCGTAAATGCGCTCTGTGCTGTTGTGATATGTTGCACGGAAGTTTACAAAGCCCCATCCGTGCCACCTGTTCAAGCGGCTAGACAGCGCAGCTTGAGAGCCTGGAGGTCCTGCTTTTTCGCACACGCCAATGAACACACTGCCAAACTCTGCTTGCTCTACGTGAACTTCCCAGTAATGAACGCCTGTGGTGAATCCCACTGTCCCAAGCGCAAGGTTTCGCGATTCCCCACTGTTACACGTCACTGAGAGCCCATCAGACGAAATTCCAAGCGTTGAAAAGTGGTTGTAGTGGTCCATCGTGAACAAATACTTTGTCGATACTTGCAACTTTCCACGAATCTCAACAAGTTCACCGCCTTTAAACCCAGTATGCGAATACTCACCACGAAGCGTATCTACCTCAGATGTTTCGTTGGAAGCTGTTTCAGAGGAGTCTGAAGTCTCGAGCGGATGCAACATGTACTTCGTACCAGGCTGCCACTTTTCAGTTCCAAAACGGAGCGTCCATCCCATATCAGGGTTGCCACGTGTTAGCTGCAACTCTTGAATGCATAGTGATCCGTCCGTGTACCTCATACCAACGACGCGAACAGCAGCTCCGTAGTCGGGCCACTCCATCACTCCTTCCACCTTTACAGCCTCAGCGTCGGCACTAGTCGCTGTATCTTCGTCAACTGAAAGATATAGTAGCACACCAAGATGCAGCTCGGAGCCGAACGATCCTTCGTCCTCTTGCTTTGCTTTTGGCGTAGTGTGTTGGTGCGTGATGTTGCCATCCTCGTCTACTTCGACGTGAATTAGATCGAAATTGCCATCTGCTCCCCAGCGGTACGTGTACAAGGAATCGTTTGGCCAACGCACTGACATGCCCTCACCATCCACACCGCTCCATGGTGACACGCCCTCAACAATACCCACGCTCCCTTCACCTCCATCTTGATCGCGCCATTTCCAATTGGGTCCACGAATCACCTTACATCCAACCTTCAACTCAGGTTGAGTGTTCCCCTCTTGCTTTTGCCGTAGTCTAAATTGCGTTAGCGTACCACTCCAAAGCTGTGTGTGTGCATCAGCAAGAACACCTACATCATTACCATGCTTCCAGCCTCTTGGCTCTTCCCCCATGATACCACGTTTCGCAGCTTCTAGCACCTCGATTTCTTGTTCCCTTAGCAAAGACGTATCGAAAACAGGATATTCCTCCGGCAAACGAAACTCAAATGTCGTGTCAACCTTCTCCCGAAGCAGCTCGGGCATGGGAAGCTTTGAGCGCCTTCCTGGCCCCTTGGTGCCTAGGCGATCACCAGAGACTGCAGTGATAGCAGCAGTGGCTGCCATCACGTCACTTTCTTCAGTCACTATGTTAGCAATCGCCGAAAGCGTAATGTCTGGAGCCTCTTCCGAGTCACTGTTGTCGACTTCCATGTTGGTGGCACCACTGCTCCTTGCGGCGATAGTTTCCTCACCAACACCTTGAGTTGTAGCATCTTCGAAGCTGGTAGTTTCATTTGATTCACCCAGACTTGAGGACGAATCTCTTTCAGCTCCTGCTTCCGCAGCCGCAGCGCGCTCTTCAGCAAGTTTCTCCTGTTTCGCGGCTTCCTCAGCAGCCTGCTGTGCCTGCAAAAGCTCCTTTGCGGCCATCACTTCCTCATACTCCTTCTGATCAATCGGTTCTAGGTCGGCTTCGATTCGCATGCAAGCCTGTAGTTGCTGAGAGGAGCTGCTTTCAAATAGCTCATCGGTGGACTGTCCCACAGCACTCATGACCAAGCCAGCAGCAGAAACAAGCTCTACAATGCTTTGAACGTACTTGGAACACACCGGCATGTTCGGATACTCGCAGAAAATTCGCTCCTGGGAGAGATCGACAAGCCGTTGCAGCGGAAGCACATCCAATGCCATCTTCAATCGTGTCTTGGCTTGACCATCAATGGCCTCGGTGTCATTAGCATCGGCAGTCCTACCTGTTTTCGGTAAGATATCTTGTAGGATTCCTCCGAGAATGCTTGCCCCACGTTCTTTGACGCACATGCTAGGAGACTTCAGGGACGAAATCCAAGCTTGAAGCACTTGCTGCCGAATCTGGTCACATACGCGCGACAAAAGGCGCTCCTCGTGCTTCTCTAGAGACTCTAGCAACAAGCCACTGATCCACTCGGCAAGGAAAAGATTGGGATGATTGAGCACCTCTTTGTCGGACCACGTCTGGCCAGCCTCGGCTGTGATCTGCAAAAGAGTTGCAGTAATGGCAGCTTCCGACGCATTCCATGGAATTCTAGCGTATTGGCGTTGGGAAGCCCTCTTAACCTCTGACGAGATACAAGAGAGAATTGTATCCACCAGAGCGTGGCGATCGCCCTTTCCAGAGCTTATGGTCGAGAGAGCATTGTCCAGTGCCGATTTCACCACACCAGAAAGCAAACCTAGCGCAAATCGACCAGTGGCACCACAATCAAGGAGGTGAAGAGCATCACCGTCGGGCAGTGTCAGTGACGCACTCGGTAGTGCGCTGGATACGTGCAGCGCACTCAAGCTTGCAATAAGCTTAACAAAGTCGATGAACCTCGACGAATCCTCGCTCTCATTGGCGGCATGCAACGCAGTATCGCCAGATAAGAATGCTGCAACGGAGAATGGTCCGACTACTGTTGTAGGCCATTTCGCCAGCAAAGTAAGCAGAGCTCGCCTTGCCTGCAAGATTGCAAGCGAGCGCGTGACTATCAGCAGCTCGACATACACACGATTGTCAGGAAGCGCTTTGATATCAGCCAAGGCATCAACCTTCGTTACGCCAGAGCCCGAGGTAAAACCACTACTGCGACCTTGGCCTAAGCCTCGAAGCATGGATGGATGCATATCGCGCACAAAGTATCTGGTGTCACTTGAGTAATGCTCTTCGCCCATGTTTTCTTCGAGACAATCCTCTCGAGATCCAATCACATCAAAACCCTTGGGCACAGAGCTGAGGTCGTGGGTGTCGCTTAGAACATTCAAAATGGGCTGAAAACCGGGTGGAGGTGGGTACTTGAACGGGGATCCACCGAGATTAAATTGCAATCGCTCTCGTCGGTTAAAACTTGCACATGGGTAGACCCCGCGAGCAAAGTCAATAGCTCTGAAAGCGACACCCATATTGGCTGACCGCATCTTGCCATTCAAACTGAAAATGATCGTGCCGGCATCAGCATCAATCCCACAACCGACGACGTCGCCCTGTTTCCACTTCGAGCCCCAAGACGAAGATCGGCCATGCCATCGCTGTTGTCTCCACCCATCGTACGCCCACGAATGCGCACCGTCTCCAACGCCATCTCCGCGATCAGCTGCGCCGCAAAACGCCACGTCAGCCCATCCAATCTGAATGCAACCATTTGTGTAAAGGACAGCTTCATAGTACCACCGTCCGCTCGAAACAAGACAGTCAGGTGCGCCAACACTAGCAAATCCACCACCAACGAGGCCTTCTACCATCAAATCGTGCTCTCCGATGCAAGCTTGGCCACTTACAGCTCGGAGAGGGTTTGGCATAAGCACGGTATCGTCACCTTCGGGGATAGCACATGGTACATTTCCATCCACTACATCTTCTCCAGATGCACGAAGCTTTGCGTCTTCATCTCGTCGGTCTTCCGCTTCCAGGGCCTCACCATTAGACAAGATCCATGTCAAAGCAGCGTCGACATTGTTCCTGTTTGCGGCCAGAGCCTTCTTACACCAATTGAACGGGAATCCCATCTCCGACAACTGTTCCAACAATGGACTTATAGCTTCAAAGTCATCTTTACGCGTCGATTTGGAGCTGCCCTCTTCCCCAGATCCCTGATTCGACCGGAACTCCGCAACGAGGCGCTCCATGTCACTGCTATGCTCGAAGCAAAAATTAATTGCAGCTTCGACGTTCTGAGAGCAACGAGCCAAAGCCACATCACACCATTCCTTCGGGAATCCCATCTCCATCATTTGTTGCACCATTGGACCCGGTGAATCGTCGGCTTCTTCAGCGCTGGTTGTCTTATCTTTGCCTTCCTTGGTGTCTGCAGGGGGTGATGGCGCTGCATGAGCACTTCGGATTGCATACCAACGGGACCACAGCATCAGCCAACTCTCTTCAAGTGAAGAAATATCACCGACTCCTGCTATGGTAGGAGTCTCGGAGATAGCAACTGTCAGTAGATCCTTCAAACCAGTAGAACCGACACCACAAATTAACGTCGCAGCACAATAGTCATTCTTCAGCAATGTAGCGGCGGCTCGAAGGCCATGCTGACATAGTAACATCCGATGAAGTCTCGATTCCTTCTCCATCTCTACCTTCACATCAGTTGGCTCCGCGGGTGACGCGAGCTCGACCTCAGTTTTCTGATGACGAGGGGAAGCATTGGCATCGGGATCCGACTCATCGACACCACCGAGCATTTCGCTATCCATCGCCGATGGCGATGATGAACCATCGTTAGACATGTCATCGTCGTCTTCGCTGTCTCCATCATGCCCACCTTCCTCGTCTGCTTCGTTGAGAGCATCAACGACATTCACCTCTACAAAGCTCTTCTTGACTTCCGCCAAAAAGTACGGGAATCGTTCGACGAGTAAAGATTTCAAAACTGTATCCGAAAATGCATTGTTCGGCAGCTCAACCTCTGGCACTGCCAGCAGATCATCAATAGGCACCCGAACAGGGCGTGTCTGTTCAAAGAAAAATACAGAAGTCATCAGTACACAAAGCGCCACTTTGCCTATCAAAACTCCACCTCTACTTACCGGTATGGAGCGACTTGGAAGCAGCGACTGCTGTAAGGCACTACCCTCATCTGCGCGGTTCCCACGCAAAAGTATTTCAGCTGCCGACTTCTCCGGCTCGTAAGCAACAACCACACCTCGTGCTCCTCGGAAGGCTATTTCTTGGAGGTGAGACCCAGATCGAGGCATAATCTTAACTGATCCGCCAACGTGGAGGCCTTCAATATGGCCATCAAGAATACATAGCGCAGACAAAGCCTTGACATAACTTGTTGTCTGCTTTTCCCAGCTTTTGAGCGACGGCGTTTCTTTCGACATGTCCTCCATTTCGACGTCGGAGTCGGCAGTTTCTGTAATAGTTCGTTCTTGCTCGGTGACACACGCAAGAGGAATCGACGCAAGCGCGTCGGCAATCGCGCGGTTCAAGTACACAGCCCATTTGTCCGACTCGTACAACGAACGAAGAAGCAGCACTACTTCAGCAGCAAGGCCGCCAGCGTTGAATCCAGAATCCACCACTTGATTCACCGGGCTTTCTCCAGCGGGATTTGCGTGCCGGCGAAGCATTATCTCAACGACACTTGGAGGGTGACTCATTCCTACGATTCCCATGAAGAAGTTGATCAAAGTAGTTGCATGATCCGACTCATCCTGGCCATCAGCGTCTAGCTCTTCGTCACTGTCCATGTCAAAACTTTCGAACTCGTCGTATCGAACTCTAATGGAGGACGGGTCGAGGGACGGAAGGAGGCGACGAAGCAATTTGAGAATGCGTCGCTGGATCTGCGGCGAGTTCACGTCGACTAGGGCTAATAGCAATCGAAGCCATCGAGATGTAGAGAGATGCGATCGGCAAACAGGCGAGTTGCTCACCGAGTACAGTAGTGAGCATATCTGGTAGCAATATTCTTGAGCATCATCCAGACCTCTAAAGCCAGATTCTGGCCCAGGCACACTTGGATCGCTGGACTGTGTCGGGTCAGTCACAAACGCGGCAGGCGAAGCATCAACAGTCAGTTTTCCTCGGTTTAGCCGCATCTCATCCAAAGAGTTCTTCAATTCCGTGTACAGCATGTGGAACACGGACTTCCCGAGCGTTTCAGGACCCGACGGCTTACGCAGCAGTGGAATTGAGCCCAAACTGAGGCCTGTGGTAGACGGAAGGTCTGACGCATTCAAGAGACCATCTGCTGTGTCACTTGCATGGGCAACTTGTGCAGCTAGCAAGTGTACCACTTTCAATGCAGCCTGGACAACTTTCTTTTTGTTCTCCGCAGCCAAAACTGCATCGTCAGGTGAAGTGCGTGATGAACTTGCTGGGGCTTCTGGATAATTCGTATCGCCGGACCCGCGGGCTTCGTCTAACACAGTTTGTAATACTCGGAAAATACCAACGCGTGACAAGAACGAATGATCATCTGGCTGGATGATGATCCCCCACGCTAACAAAATGACAAGCTGGAGATCAGCATCATGAGCCCACGTAGCCTTGGATAAGGATGCGCTCAGGTATCCATACAATGACTCAAAAGAGCTCCTAAGGTCATTCTTCAGGTGTTTTCCACATCCGCCCAGTCCACTCAGATAGTAAGATGACTCTGTTGGGGAGTGAGTCGAGGTCGTAGCAGCTGGTACTACATTGGTACTACTAAAGTCCCCAAAATCTTTGCCTACCGATTGGCCACGAGCGCCATTGGCTTTGCGATCAGCCAGCGTCGGGGACAGCCACTGAAGTGCACTAGATAATGCGAACGAAGATTGAATGAGTTCGTGGCGTTCTGTGGCCAAAACACCGCGGTGGTTACTGCCTGAGTCACCGACGAAATGTCTGAAGGAAAGCATTCCGATCGTTCGCAGGAATGCTGCAGTGCAGTTCCCCAACATCCTTGATTGTAGCGACGACACGCGAATAGGAGCTTCCACAAAACGTGCAACTTGCACTAATACATCGCTGTAGATGCGTTCGGCACACTCATACACTGCTGACTTGGAAGCTATCCTTTGAGCACCACTCTCCACTGTCGTCAGTGCAAACACAGCCTCAGCAGCCGCCATAGCCTTAGCGCTGGGTTCGATTTCAAGCAAAAACTGAGCTTTCCGAATCACGAGGTCTGCCACAACGGTGTATGAAGACCCCATTGAATTCTTCGCTCGGATCGCCCACTCAATGACTCGCTGAGCGGCCCGCCAGATGTGCATCAAGTTGTCGTGCGGCCGGATATCGCTTTCCGTGAAATTGGTCTGCGAGTTGTCAATGTGCTTCTTGATGAAGCTCAAAAACCCGCTGTGCCATATCATGGCAGCGCAAACAGTACGTCGAGTTGCTTTCATTGGCTCCCCTCCCAGTCGCACAAACGGCGATTCGCCAACGTGTTTAGACACCCATCCATCCAATACAGCTGCCTCGCCACGGTTTTCAATAAGATCCTTCAAGAAAGCGTTACCAACACGAGCTCCGCCAACAGGCATGCTGTCGGCGTTGGGAACAGGGGTTGACAAGGTGTTAGGCAACACAAACTCCATCCAGGTTCGAGTAGCTTCAGTAAGAACCGGCAAAGAGCTCGCAGTCACTGTAGCGCCGAAGCCAGTGATTTCCAAGCTCCGCTCGAGCACACTATTTAAGTGCGCTTGGACGCTGTGCAGAGGCAATCCTCCCTCTAGCAAGTTACTGTTGACCCATTCATCGTATTCATCAATCGAGCATTCCGAGGAGGTCAGCTTATACACGTCATCAGTGTCGCCATCGTCGCTCTTGTCAGCATCGTTCCTGATAAAAGCACTTGCACTCGCGTTATCGATAAGCAGATCGTCGTTCTTCAAGCTGGTCAAAGCGTGGCCAAAGTAGCCCAGCAAGTTTGCAATGACCATTTCCAAGATGACGAGCTGATTGCTCACCCACTGTCGATCGCTACTGTCCTTAGAGTTTTGTGACGTCTTGTTTCCAACTATGCAGCCGCTTGTATGACTCTTAGTGTCTTCATAGCTGCCTGTAAATACGGTTCCGTCGGCACGAATACGCCCCTCAACCAAGCAGGTTCCTCCTTGGCGCCAGGTTTCTACAAAAGACACTTTCGTGCCCCGAGCAACACCGTCTAACGTCACCGTAGTAAATGGGCCACTGCTGCGTCCATGCATTGATCCATCTTTGCCTTGGGATAGAGTGAGATGATACTGCTGCGCTGGGATGTTTCCAGCTGCCATGCTTTTCAATTCCCACTCTCCAGCAACGCTAAGCACGAGGTTACCAGGCGAAACATTGTCTTCGTCTTGGCTGGACGACGCCAATGCTCGAAGAGCTTGGTTCACACGCTCAACGTATTGCATTGTACGAATACACCAAGGCACAAAAGTCATAGCTAGCGTCGACGTCAAACCGTGATAGTTTCGGATGAGGCTTAAGGAACTAATTAGCGGGGTCACCATCGAAAACAATAGCGGGTGCGAAGACACCACTCGTTCACAGTCACGAATACGTTCAGCTTCTGGTCTCGCTCCGAGAGCTTCTAGCTGTCCCGGCACCATGTTTAAGTCGTCCAGCACTTGATTTGATAAAAATGTACAGCAAGACTCTAACAGAGCTCCCGCGTGGTGTAAGAAGGGCTTGAGAACAGCTGGAATGACAGCGCCCTTGGGCTTCAGCGCTTCGCCGATTGAAGACGAGCCAGTAGACGAATCTACTGTTGGTTGTACCGGCAAAATTGTAACTTGATCATCTCGTTGATACAAGCCAATTGCTGGATACAAAGTACCATGTTGCGTTAGACCATCGAAAGCAATGCCCCAGTCATTATCACCAACACCAAACGACAGCGCTCCACTGTCCGTATTTAACCGAACCCGGACAACACTGCCCGTAGTAAAACCATCACCGTAATCGCCACGAACTTTACTTCGAGCGTGCCAGAGCGCCCGGGTTCCGATGAGACCCCATCCCTGCCTGTCACCACCAACATAAGTTGCTACAGATGCATCTCTGGTGCACACACCCAGGAAAATATGGCCCTTCTCACAACGGTCAAGACGAACACCCCATTCATGGATGCCCGTGTTAGGGGGACAACCCGTGGTTGCCATCACCATCCCCCACTGCTTTGCTGTGTATTGTTTTGCAGTTCGGTTTCCATCCGACAGCGTCATCGTTTCTGCGCACCGCGACGAATCAAACTCTAAAGCGGGAGGCTCATCGCCACGAGAGCCACCAAGCCGTTGAATCATCAAATCTTGAAATGATCGGAGCAGGACAATCCGCGCATTCAAAGTGGGATTGCTGTCGTTTTCGAGAAGTGGTATCAAAGGAGCGTGCACCATTTCGTAGCTATCGTTAAACAAGAAATCGTGCCATCCGGCAGATAAAATGCTTTCCCGCAGCAGGTCAATCAGACTGGGAAGACGGTTAATGCAGTCCAAAGCCTCTGCTTTTTGCTTCCGCCCTGCATCCCACATCTCCTCGTATGCTTTTGCCAAAACGTCAGCGTTTAGCGCATCATCGCTTGGACCGCTGCCAGGAATTTCGACTATCGCATCCAGAAGACCAGAAGGTCCGTGCCCCGATATGTAGTCGTGGAGACAACGTGCACTCAAGGACCCAGAGTCAAGTGAAGCACGGATAACAGCTGGACTCCACTTTGCTTTGATCTTTCCAGTCTTTGAAGCGGCATTTTGAAGAGCACCGTCGTCAATTGGTTTCACGCTAAAGTCACTTCCACTTTGCCCGTGCTCAGTTCTAACGTCGGGCTCGATAATGTCTACGCAGGTGGGCACAAAGCGCTGAGCCATATCTGGCAATGCCAATCGAGCGCATAAAATGTCTAGCTGGTGAAATTTCCACTCGACGTTTTGCTCACCAGTTCGAGCAAGTTTAAGACACTCGGCCAGCTTTGTTGTCAACATCATATGTCGCTCTTTCTGCTCAATGTAGAAGATGGCGAAAGCTCGTATCCATGCTGCCATTGCTTGTTCACGAATGCGTGCACAATAATACGCTGCAGCCTTCTCAACATCAACCGGAGAGCAAGCGGCAGGGCTCGAAAATATGATTGTACCAATGACATCTTGGTCAGCATCACCTGGAGGGGGGCTCTTTACGGCGATGTAATTAACGACTAGTGACTTCAAACTTTCCAATAGCGGGTTGCCGTTTTCATTTTCACCGTCATTGTGCTGAGGGTCTTGCTTGGGAATGTGCCCTAGACCAACACTAGCCGGTGCGATCCCCATCACTTCCACATGGAAAAAGTGCACTTCGAGTACTCGAAACAGTGAAAGCATTGAGCACGACAAGAACAAGTGCCATTTTGCAGCCCAAGCCGAGTTTTCAGCCCACTGAGAATGGGGAGCAGTTGATGTATGCAAACTCTTCAATAAAGAGTTAAGAAGCATGAACGTCAATGGATGTGGCTGAACAGGTGATTTGTTTGGGAGAAATCCCTGCTGGCACGACTTCAAATACTCCAAGCAAATTTTGGTCATCTGGGCGATCAATGCCATCACCACAGTAACTCCATCGACATCAGCAATGGATGCAAGAGGAAGAGTAAATGGGCCAAGCTCCAGCAATTCCTCAGCCGAAAATTTGGGAGGGCGAGTTTTCACTACGGGAGAACTGTTCTTCTCGGCCGCTCCATCTGCCTTGGTTTTACTATTGGAATTGGATGATGTGTCATTTTGGTCCCGCAAGTTTGCCTCAGGAGACAGCGACAAAGCAATTGCGCGAGCCATCAACGCATCTTCATCCACACCTTCTCCGCCAAGACTGTCTTCGCCTTCTTCACGGTCATGATCCTCGTCTTCGCCCTCGTCTCCATCCTCTTCATCATCGCCGAATCGACTTAATCGAGCACGAAGCTTAGCAATTGATCCACTGTCAGAGTCTAGATCCATTTCCGCGGAAGCTGCAGCTTCCTGGACGATACTCTGCAAATCCGACTCAAGATTTTCTCCAGCGTTTTCGAGGGTGCTCGTATCTGTCACAGGCTGATCTACTTTTGTCGGTGCCGTGACCTCTTTCGTCTTCAGAGCTGCTGCGCTTATCTTCTTGACCTTGCACTCCAGTGCTTTTTCTCCGCGCAAAACGCGAAGATGCGACGCAAGTGGGAACGTCGGAGGCGGCGCATTGTTCACCTTATTTCGGTGGTCCAAAAACGACAGGACCAATTTCGCTGCAAGCATCAACCCTTGCAACGAGCCGTCTGCGATGCTCTTAGCTACAAAGCGACTAATGTTCGTCGTCATGTCCTCATCCGACAAGGGTTCGGCGGTCATATCGGGCGTCAGCATGCCTGCTCCAGTATTACCCTGTGACGACGGCTGCTTCTCCTTGCGTTCTCTTTCCTTCCGCTTCTTTTTCTTCTTCTTGTCCTTCTTTGGGTCCACACCCGCAACGAGTGGGTGGCACAAAATTGCTCCATAGAGCGCCGGGTCCTGCTCCCGGATCTGGCCAAGCATCACGTTGTACACGCGGTTGTCCAGCTTGTCCCTCAGCAGCTTTAAGTGGAGCTTGGCTAGCTCTTTCTCGGGATCTGACGCCATGTCGTCTTTGTCCTCGTCTCCTTCTTCGTCCACTGCGTCCTCTCGATCTTCGTCCTCTGCCTCTTTGTCCTTGTCTTTAGCCTCAACAAAGTCTCGTCCGCCTCCCAGTGCAAACTCAATATCTGACTTGGCCTCCATAAAGAATCGCGTAAGTTCCTCTACGCGCTGTCTCCGTGCGGCGTCTGCACTGAGTAGATCGTCCTGTTTGATTGCCGAGCTCGATTTCTGTTGAGTGTCCGAGCGTTCCGGTGCGCGCTCGAGATTCACAGGCTCCGCGCGGTTGCTAGAGGCAAAGAACTGCAGCGAATCGGTTGTGATGATGTTGCTGCGGTCGCTACAGAGCGCCGCCAGCTCCGTCATGAGGCGCGCATATCGACCGTCTAATGAGTCCTTCTCCTGCGTCTCCTGCAGCTCATGCAACACGCTGGCCTGCCGCAGCAGCCGCGTCTGCTTGCTGCGCGTGCTGCTCATGGCCTCTTTAGTCGACTTCTTACTCAAACCAAGTCAAAAGGAATGATGGTCGAGCACTTCTGCGTCTTCTCTCAGTTAGGAAAGTCAACAACATCCCCCCTCCGATCTTTGCGGAACGTACAGTGAGGCCAAATGCTAAGTACGAGACCAAAGAAATGAAGCTTGAAGTGACGGACCAATCAGAGCTCAGAGAGCTCGTAATGGAGAACACGACAGCGGAAGAGGCGGATGTCTGGAGCGACTTCAAGAAGAGCGTCACGTATATGAAGGAGGTGGCTTCACTGTACGAGTCTGCGTTTGGATGTCGCGGAGAAGGTGCAGCTCCTAGTAGCCGAAAGACGGTCACGAAAGGGCAACTGGATGAGGCGCACAACCAAGCGCAGCAGGCGTTGGAGCTGCTGGCGTCGAATCTACTGAATGCATCGACAACAATTGTCAATTCCATTGAGAAACAGGTACACGATGGGATGTGGTATAAGGACGTGAGAGAAAGAAGTTTGTGCTGAAAGCACAATGTTGTAGGAGTGCGAAGCTGATCGACTGCTGCTCAAGGTGTCGACCATCAGACAGACCATCCGAGAACGTCAAGCGAAACTCGACGAGGAAAGTATACGCCATTTCTACGCTTTACATACGGTGAACAAGTCTAGAGCTTTGCCTCCATCTTCGTCAACGTAATAGAGTTCACGGTATGTAGTCGACTTTCGCCTGTCGTGTACGAGGAGATGCTGTAACCTCCTTGGT
Source organism: Pseudoperonospora humuli (assembly GCA_003991265.1). Taxonomy (NCBI): domain Eukaryota; phylum Oomycota; class Peronosporomycetes; order Peronosporales; family Peronosporaceae; genus Pseudoperonospora; species Pseudoperonospora humuli. Next base: position 33,686 of record NQFO01000549.1, read on the forward strand.
TTGTGTCCTCATTCTGACTTGATGTGCGCAGGATACTCAGAGAGAGAGAGAGAGAGAGAGGGAGTTCTAGTCAGAATTGAAAAATGCTACAAAGTTGTGGTTTTGGCCAGCGCAGCAATGTCATGCGACTAAGAGTTGGAAAAGAATGCAATTCTTTTCGGCAAGTCGTGTTACAAGTGTGCGATGTACAATCCCAATGTCGTAAAGCTCTTCAACGACCATTCTCTTTCACCATACGAGCAATACAAAGACTTGGAAATTGCCACTATACAATCCATGCAGTCGAGGTCGATATTGCAGGTTCATTTGGTTATCAAAGTTCACGATAGACCATCAAGATTATGTATCTCACTACGCCGAGTCTGAAAGCCTTCTTATTTCTCTACATATGCACAATCTTGTGATGCACGTTTAGGACTTGTGACTTGAATAACCTTCGTCTCCATTGGCTTGGACAGCTTCCTCGTGAAAGTAAAGTGCGGCATTATTGGGGTGGATTGTCGTCGCATCTCTCTTTTGGCAGGAACCAATACTCGTTTTGACTCTGACAGGTTCGTCGCGCTATCAGCCTCACCGTCAACACCATTATGGTCATTGCTTGCGTCAATGCTGGGTGCAACAGTGCCTCCAAGTCGGTGAGCATGAGACCCGAATCCTGAGCCTCGTCTGTGCGAGTTAGAAGATGTTTCAACAACCTTAGCTTGCAGCTGCTTGCCGGTATGGTCCTTTACCGAAGTGAGCAAGTTGACACTATTTCGTCTGGGCATCAGGGTCAGCTCCTTCACATGACCCAAGTTCAACACTGCCACGTCGACTGATGTACGCTTTGCAGTCGCGCGCGACCAGAATCGTTCTCCCAAGACTTTACGCTGAATCTCCATTTGCAGCTCAAAAGCAGGGAATAGTAGCATCGGGTGGCGTACTACGAACTCTTGAAAGTGTTTTGGGGATAGTTGGCTGTCAGCAGTATTCTCCATGATAGCACTTAGCTTCTCCAACACTTTGTGAGCCCTTGCACTGTTTTCGTAAGCGCTACCCCATACGTCTCGAACACACTTCACCACTTCATCGTGCTCGATCTTGCCGCTGCCATCGACGTCATACAAGTCGAAAGCAAATCGAACAAGACTAGAGTGGTTAAACGAGCAGTAGTTCCACATAGCTAACACAAACTCCATAAAGTCCACCTCACCACTCCCATTGTGATCCATGACTGAAAATGCCTTTTCTGAAAATTGGCTGCGCGTCAAATCTGTAGCAAGGGCAGAACTTCAGTTGGAGCTTGCACCAACACATATTCACTAGAGATTGAAGCTATACTAGCCGATGTAATCGAAGAACTCCAACATGCTGATTTCTCCTGACTTGTCTGCAGCATAGAACATGATTACAATGATGCACGTCTGTAATTTTCAACCCATCCGTACCCTTGTCCATGGCGGCGAATATCTGGAACAGTGCAAAAAGATGTTTGTGTTCTAGTCCGAGTTCCCTAAGCGTTTGCAACATTGTGTCATTGAGATGGAGTGCGTCGTTAAAGGCCACATCATCCGGATGCGTAGTGGCGGTATCGGCTTTGGCGAATATACTTCCCATTCCATCAGCGTCTACTTGACAATGACCGCGAGTCAACGGGTACGTTTCCCACGATATTTTCGTCGACAGTTTCGATCAGATGAGTAGGAAGGTCACTTCAACACATGACATCCGATACGAACATACCTCGATGTCACTGGAAGAAGTTCATGTGTCGTTTCAGTATTAGTTTAAGCAGGTTTCTAGCGGGTTGATGGGTTTGACCCATTTCATCGCGGTTTGGCCCATGAAAATGAGTGGCGAAGAGAGTACTAGGTTGGGCCACTCCCATTATTCGCACTCTTCGTTTTGGCAGCAGAGAAGCAGACATCATGAGGTATTTCCATGGTATTCGTGCGTGACTGCACTCTTATTGATCAGTGCTTCTGAGGATGAAAAAACACACTAGCTGTCGAGATGTCCTTGGACGTCGATGTGGCGTAACTAAACTCTAATTTTTTCCTGAAGAATGCAAAGGTTGCATGTTGCGTGTTGCATTTCATGGGGTTCCAATGAGGATAAACGTACCACCACACTGATCTACACGATGAGAAATCTTCCATAGAAATCAATCTTATGTCTGAGGAACCCCCTTCGAACTATAACTCAATAGACGTTAATGTATCACATTACTGAGCATGTCCCCCGACTATCTTCTTTAATGATGCCCATGGCGCTTGCTGTCTAGTCGAGCATGTCTCCTTCACTTCTTTCATTGACTTGTTAGCGCGTAATTCAACAAAAGGCTTTTACATAACATGAAGTGCATCTGAAATTGCGTCATCGTTCTCATTAGCGTCTCCTACACGTTATAGCAGCTCTACCAGCATCGGAAGCAGTGCAGGAAAGGCGGCGAACTATGAAAAGAGTAGTCGCCCACGCTACGTAGACCGAAGCGTCATAGACGGACAAGCGTGGCATACGAAAACTGGAGGCTGCTTGATGGCATTTCAGACACGCATCAAGTGCCATTGCAAAGGCGCGCGACGGTGGCCTATACAGACGAGGTCACGCTCTGCTCACAATGTCACCAGATACTTTCGTCTGTTCGACTTTCGCATGTGAAGCAACATGTTGTGCAAAGGCCGTGGGTATAGCCATGAAACTTGTCAGACTACCCTTGGAGCTCAAGAAGCATCAGAGGGGAAAGAAAAGTGTTTGAGCCATTGACATATAACATCATCTCGTCGTCTTGTACAATTGCAATAGTCCATCTTTCAGACAATACTATTGTATTTGACTCGGCCCACCGAGTGTGCACAGACCGCTGCATGTGGCGGCGCGATAGCTACCGGCATTTCTCTAATGTCTTTTGCTCTTTATTTGACTGCCGCAACCTTGGATTTGCTGTCTTCCCCTGTTAATTGCAAGACTTTGTATGGAATATTTGTCGCGTCTAGTTCTTTAGCAATGCCCAGCTCAGCTCGTAACGTGTACTGCGAAATGTAGTCCCATGTGTCGAAATGCTTTTGCATTTCGTGGTCCGGATCTGCATACCAATCGTCTGTGTGACGTGACCAATACCATCAACACCATTCAGTTAGTTCCTACATCAAGACAAGCTGCGGTCCAAGTGCAAGTGCTTACAACGAGAGAAGTCCTTGTCACGCATATCAAAGTGCGACATCATGTGCTCGTACGAACTGTAAATCTTCTTGTCACTCAGTAAAGGTAGCGAGGGTTTAAACTTGGGCTCTATGTGCTTCATCATGAGCTTTTCCCAGTCAATTGATTCGAAGAATGGATGCCGCATGAACTCAGCAAAACCCTTTTGACGATTGCAGCCCAGTCGACGCTCCGGTGGCACCTCTAGTAAACGTTTTAAGAAGTCCTGCGCATTCCGAGTCAAGTGTGGCGGAAAATCCGCGCCCTGCTTCATCTTATGAAGCTCAATCCTGTGCTGTGTTCGTGGGGACAAGCGGAAAATCTCCTCATTAGCCACATCCTGCAAAAAGTTTCCACTCAACGGTGCGTTAAACGGCTGGAACCCACACATCAATTCGAACATTGTGACGCCAAGAGACCAAAAGTCTACTGAAAATGTGTATCCCGGCCGCTGATCTCGTTTTAAGAGCTTGCCAGCTACAATCTCGGGTGCCATGTAGCCTCGCGTACCAACTGTTGTTTTTCGGCGCGTAAGCCTTGGATGCACTGGGGTATATCGATAGTCTCCACTTTCGTCTTTTATAAACTTTGTTGGGTCAAAGCCTGCTGCGAGCCCCATGTCAGCTAAAATAACGTGCCCGTCTTCACCAAGAAGCACGTTTCCAGGTTTTAGATCGCGATAAACAAGCCCCAATTCATGCATATGATTGAGAGCTAGACCAATTTCAGCAGCATAGAACCGTACTCGATCTTCGTGAAGATAGCCGTCTTTGGACGACTTCAGCGCATCCCCTAGGTCTCCACCTCGCACAAGCTCCGTCACGATAATAGCATGCGCTGACGTCTGAAAGCTGTACTGCATGTCCAGAACGAATGGATTGTGGCAAATCTGCAATATGTCCTTTTCAGAAGTAATCTGACTCAGCTGGTCGTGGTGCTCGTCCAAAAGACCAATCTTCAACTGAATCTTCATAGCTGACATATTCAAGACCACCATATTATCGGTTAAGACCTTGAACACACAGAAATGATCATCGACATCCATGTCCGTATACTGACCGTAGTGTTTGCCAGTTGATTTCTTCCGCGCATGCACGACACGACCAAAGCCTCCACTGCCAAGAACTTCCAAATACTCAAAGTCTTCCGTTGTTACCTTGTTGTACGTATCCTTCAAGTCCCTTTTGTACGCGTCGTATTCTGGTGAAGCCTTGAAGCGCAAAAAAGTGTTTTGGCACATGTCCGCAACAATGTTGGCCATAAGTGGATCAAAAAAGTCAACTGTCGCGCTTGAGCCATTATTCGCTTCCAACCCGGCGATATGTTTCTACAATGGACAACAAGCAGCCAAATGAAAACTTCTGCCAGTCTCGATCGTATTCTTCGTACAAGACTTACATCGTAATACGCAATGAGATCGGAAGTAATGCTGCCCAAAGCCATCGTCGATCCGTTCTTGATATACTTGCGATAGATGAGTTTGGCCAGCGACTTGCGATAACCTACGGACGGCGCTTCCCGGAATTCCTTGATCTCTACCCAACAGAAAAACGTCTCCGACGTCATAATCTTCTTGGCATAAGCACCAATGTGTTTCTGTCCGACGGGGTCGTGCAACATATTGAGCAATTTGTGTTCATTCGTGGAAGACTCGCCATTGACTCCAGAATATGGTCGCGTGATTTTCCACTGCGTCTTGGCAGCCACAAGCGGTACGTGATGCGGCTTATTAGCGAGGTTCAGGAATGCCGAGACAATGCGCGAAGGTGCCTGTAATCGAGCCAACGATTTATTGTCCGGCGGCACGGAGGCAGCAGCGCCCATGGTAACGTAGCTCAACGATGGACTAAGGCCGTATTCAAAGCTTGTTTGCTTATTTTTGCATACTTATCTATGAAAAGACTTGACAAAACTACATAACGGCTAAGGTTTGCAAACCTTAAGGATTGGTAAGAATGGTCGAATCCCCAAAAGCGGCCATCACCTCGAAGTTGTGGTAGCTCCTGATGCTCCACCTTTCCATGACACATGGCTGCACGATCACACTCGTCTTCTCCATTTGCGTGTAGCTTTTGCGCACGGCGCTGTGATGAGACCGCTCGAAGCTCATTCATTCGTTTTCGCGCAAATTGTCCTCGAGAAAGTGATTGGATTGCAATTGCTGCAGCCACCTTTTGGTCGTGTGTGAAGGAGACGAGTGATTTGGGAGGGTCCCAGCAAGTTTCGCTGGAGTGAGGGCTATAGTAATATTGTTGTTGCGTCGCCGGGTCAAACACTTCGACCCATTGCAAGTCTGCGCTTACTTGAACTACTTCGAACTCACTCCCAAGTCTTCTCTTTCTATTCCCACTCGTATCGACAGCTTGAACACCTTCGAGTCGAAGTGTGCTCCTCTTTTGCTGCCGCAATACTGCAACGCGAGTCCGAGCTTGCTTTGATCTACCAGCGTTTTGCAATGACACAACTGCACTCAGCACGACGTCGCTGTTGCATTGTCGAACGAGAGCTGTGGCTTTTGGAGGTGGGGTCCACAGAATTTCACCAGATTGGGGTGCAAAGTAGAATGCCATTTGTCGTGCTGAGTCGAACAGCTCAAGCCACAAAAGGACATGATCGGATGCAGTATCTGCAAACGCAGCCGTATCTATTGGACAAATCGTGGTACTAGAAAGGACAGAATACTCGACTGTGCTGTTGCCTGGAGAAGTGACAGACTCGTCGGGCTTCGTCCACGTGACTTGGCCCGTGACTACGTTCGTAAAGCACGTCTCACCTTTGTCGCTCATGCACTTGGTCCAATGGTTCTTTCTGTCATGCTCTTGCACGCTGCGCTTGTCGTTGGTAGCAAAAACCGTCCGGTGGTCGAGCTCTTCCTCCATAATTGACAACCCATGAATGATGTTGAAGCTGCCGTGACTCTTCGAGATCTATCCGGTGGTCCACATAAGCTCAAGCAAGTTTCAAAACCATGATCGATTTTCTACCAGTATTTGCTCAAATAGTACCAAATCGAGTCGTTTTACTTATATCAATACACCTTCAAAGTCGAACATTGTAAAGTTAGTCTTGATCTATTCACGTTAAAGGCTACGTACGTACGTATGCATGCCTTATGCGTGCGTAAACCGTCTCGACACTTCTGTGGCTTTGCTCTCCAGTCGCAACTGGAGCTTCACATGATGCTCATGACACTCGCGTCCTTGATCATAGCGTCCTTCTCCAGCCACTGTTCATCCGCGTTGTTTGCAACATCATTGCGCTCATCGCCCTGCTCCTCAGGCAACGTAAAGGCCTTGAGCATTTCCAGCGCGTTCTTGGGCTGGTCGAGAGGAACCATGTGACCAGCCTCGTACACTTGCTGAAAGGCAAATGGTCCAACTTGACGAATCCTGCCAGCCTTCTTGCCATCCACGATCCAGTCTTTGTCAGCAGCAGCCAGGAACTCATCGTGCTTGCTCCATTGTAGCTGCAGCGTCCAGGCCTTGCAGCCCATCCAGTTCACAATAAAATCAGCATCGCCTGCATACACCAGACCTCGAATGCCGGCCTCAAGCATTGGTGGCACGAGTTGCTGGAAGTTCTTCATCCAGTCAAATGAAAAGCCCGCGTGGACCGCCATGTTGCAAGTCTGCCACTCGGCACTCTTCGGACTCACATGCAACTTCTTCAATGTGCTCTCGAGCCTCAAAAACTTCTCCACATGACTGAAGTCGTAGCACATCGGAAAATGTTCACACTTGGATCGAATGTCGTACACATTCAAGCCTGACGCTGAGTATGGCGCTACCAACGCTGCATTGCAAAACATCTGCGCAGCCAGACACGCCGCTTTTGTCGTCTGACAGCTAGAGATCATGGCTACACACGGCAATACTGCCGCTTTCATCGCCCGGTAGACAGGATACGAAACCGCCTTGACGCCGTACGTGTTGTTGTAGGCCATGTCCGGGTAGTATTTGTACTGCACTTCAGGGTCCGTGAGTCCGTTACCAATGCCAAAGCCTTGCAGATTGATGTGAATCGGTCCTTCCTGTTGCTGGTTGCCCATGAAGATCCTGTGAGCAACAGCAGGCACATAATGACCGGCGTAGCTTTCTCCGAAGACGTAAAAAGGCTGTTTCTGGTACTCTGGCTTCGCTTGGAAAAACTCCTGCAAGAAGTGGAACATGTCGTCGCCCACCTCTTTCTCGGTCGTGTCATACTCGCTCGTATCGCCGTAGCTGAAGCCTACGCCTACTGGCTGGTCGATCCACATGACGTTGGCGCGCTCTGTCCACGAAAACGGGTTCCGCTTGAGCGACAGATCATCGTTAACCGAGCACGGACCATTCTCCTGAAGTAGCGCCAAGATAGAGCTACAACCGGGGCCACCTGTAAGCCAGATGATCAATGGATCGGTGGACGGGGACCCGCGGGACTCAAAAAACCAGAAGAAGTAATTCTTGGACTTGGAGCCGCTGATCTTGAAGTAGCCGCTCAATTGCTTCGTCGAGTCGCAAAAGTCTTGGTCCACAGAGTTCATGCTCAGTGTGTAGCTCGTGGCATTGGATTGCGACGAGCAGAGGGTGCTATAGCCCAACAGGGCCAGCGAGAAGAAGAAAACGCGCAAGATGCTTGAACAACTCATGTCAATATCTTAATTGAGGAAGGATGGAAGGGAAAGACTTGATAAGCAATAAAA
>NQFO01000552.1:0-14326 GCA_003991265.1 Pseudoperonospora humuli
GGGTGCGTAATGGAGGAAGGTATGGGGGTTCCACGATGCGGTGGAAATCTTTGTTCTTGAGCTTGTTGGTGGATATTGCTCTTTGTCCATAACCGATGCCGCTGTTCTTTCAGGAGTTCAACCTCGGAGTTTGACCATCAATAAGCTTGGTCGCTTTCAATTCATGCAAGATCCTTCGTATGCACCGCAAGACGTGAAAGACGCGACCACATTGCTGGTGAGCTGGAACACTGGATCAAGTGTACTTTTCTTCCTCGATCCTGTTGCTGTAGAAATTGTCGAGTGGCACTTGGATTTGGGCGTTATCCACGACTTGAAGGTAATGCGTTTGCTTGTGCGATGCATATGTGGGACAATTGCAATACTTGTGCTGATCACATGTACAATCTGAACTAGATCGTGAGCGAAACTACGTTAGTGGTCCTACATGGTGATGTCCCAAAAGTGTCTTTGGTCCAGTCCTGTTCAGCTGACCAATTTCTCCAAATTTATGGCTCCGACATGAAAGTGGCTGTTGAGGTGAGTGCGCTAATTCAAAGCGAACGATCATATTGGTCTAACGACAACTTTCTGTGTGGTGTAGCTTGCGGTTGAGCTCAAATTGAATGACGCTATTGTAGTGAATTCATTATATACTCAATGGCTAGCTCATCTTGAGAAAATAAGCGCCAAATCTGGAGAGTATGACGAGTTGACAGCATCCTTAAAGGCTCTTTTAGACTCGACTAAGGCGCTGGAAGAAGAGTATAGGGCAACAGTTGAGTCTGGCCTTCCAACACTCACTAATTCGCAACCGTTGCAAATCATCTTTAAGCAGCGCCCGCAGCAAGCATTAGCTGCGGCTACTACCGCTTCAGCCGATTTATTCGCCAACCAGGGAGACTCAATGGATACGGAAGTAACTTTGGCAACTGGCAGCACTCTTCACAAACCGATTGAGTATTTCGATGTGCTTGCACCTTCCGATCGATCATGCTTTAAGAGTATATGTGCAGCCGACGGGTCCGTCATGGAAGCAAGATTGATAGATGTTCCAGAGCTGCAGCGGACAGACCCTGTGCTCCGCGATGACTTTCGTGAATGTTACATGGAGGAGATAGCAGAAGCGATAAAACGATTTGAGCAGATGCGAAGTGGCGAAGGTTCCGTGAACTTGAATCTTCTACCGACAATAAGAGATGGATCAACTGCAGCAGCGAAAGCGTTTTCGAATCTCATACCGGGCAGCGGCATGCTTACGCACCTAATCGACGGATCTACGATTATCGATCCATTTGGCCGCTCAAACGCACCCAGTGTTTTCAGTGATTTTCCTGAATTTGCTAATGATGACTTAGTGATTGACCCAGATCCGCGTCTGTTTCGGCGCAATTATACTCAGGGTCAGAAGCTTGAAACTGATACTAACGAGTGCTCGGTGCTGCGAATCGCTATGTCCACAATTGGAGAAGCAGACGAAAGCAACCTGGACACAGAAGTCCTTTTAGAAGCCATCTCGATGGATTTGTGGAATTCCGATCTCAAGTACTCGTCGAACTTACCGATTAGCGAGCAATTAAATCTCCCGGAAGAAGTAGTGGACATGGATGAAAACGAAAGCGTGCACACTGGAAGAGATGCGCAAACGATGATGAACCGAATTGATGATGTAAGAGGTGGAGGAAAGGTTGTACCGCAGGCAACAAAATCAGCCCTGATCAAGGTACACACGTCGATATTAACAGCATCGTTCAAAGAGGATACCACCGTGAATCAAACCAGGCAGTATCTCGGGAATCAAACATCCATGTCTCCGGATACAGGACGTGCAGCTCAGCGCACAATCCAGAAACATTTTGGGGCAACTTCGAGCTGTGAGGTCAGGCTTAAATGTATCGTAGGTGGCCGGATCGCTATGTCATCGGAGTTGGAACCTGTTATTCAGCGCGATGTCAGTGAATTAGCTTCCGAGCTCCACGCAGCTTCTGCTACTGCTGAGAAAACAAAGCAGCTCACTCGAAGGCTATGGCCGGCGGCTGGAATCACAAGAGTATGTGCATGCCTTACTAGCTTATATTTACTGCAAGGGGACATTGATCAAGTACAGACGACAATTGGTGCATGGTTGAGCTGCTTCGACCCAACTGCGCAACACGGAGACTCAGAAGAAAGCGATGAATCCATCACACATAAGAGTGAGCTTACCAGTGCACCTGGATTTGCCCGTGGCGAAGCGCTTGTAGATGGTGATGGTTTGCCGCTAACAAGAGGTGATTGGAACCTAGTTCGAACATTGGTATCGATATATTTTGCTATCTGGGCTGCTGGATCAAAATTACATCTCCAGCCTTTAAACCCGATGAACCAAGCTGATAACGACTTTTATCGACTGTATGAAAGTGAGATGGGAATTGCCGTGACATTGGAACCACGCTACCAATGGGGGAGTGTCGGAGACGACTCTGATCCCGAGTTAGCCACAGCAGATGAAGCCAAGGCGTTTGTAGCCAAGTATGGTGTATACATTCATCCAGACCTGGCTGCTGAAGTTTGCAACCTACGCCAGTTCACGGAGGCACTAAAAATTGTTTTGGACGAGGTTGTAGCCAGCGCTGACATGGAGGAAATATGTGGCGAAATTGTGAGCTGGATTTCAGATAAGGAGAGTGGCAAAGCTTTTTTGGCACTGAAAGAGCGCGATTCGTTGTGCTTGCTGCTCCACCTTCTAGACATCTTGCTAAAGAAGTGCCCTCAGGATACTATTGATATGTGCGTGAGTAAGTACCCCGTATTGTATCCGTGGAACATCGAGCAAACTCTGTTTGGAACAGGGCTGCAATGGGCATCGGTTGGTGAAGCAGATGGCATTCTCGAAATTTTACAGCCAAACGCAGTGGCTCAAGCGTCCAAGTACTTTCGATATCTCGTGCGGCTTCTTGAAGAAAAGGGCGATGTAGCTGGCAAAGATGCACAAGTAGTTAGCCGGTGCATTTTCCTATGTTTTGCAGGCAGTGAAGTGGAGAGTGACTTGTTTGGTCACGATGAAAGACCGAGCCGCCTTGAGTGGATAGCTGCACTTGTTTGCCAACCCAACCGGTTCACTTATGATCATGCGCAGTGCTGGAACATTTTCATTAAAAATGATGCGCTCCTCCCTCTGTTAGAGTTAACGATGATATCTCTACAAGATGAAGATGCCTTTGACACACTTGAACGTGGATTCAGCGAATTGTCCGAATTGGTGAGTTTAATCATGAAAAGCAAGGAGCTGTTTGTTTTCAACGCACTGTTTGAAAGGGTGGCCGTACTTCCACGCAGCTCCGAGACGTGCTTCTATACCATTTTGAACCAGATTCAAGCGTCTATGTCCGTTGAAAATCGCAACGAGGTCTTGTGTTCTGCCATCATCCACGCACTATTAAGCTCGGTGAGCCTAGCTTATGGAATGCGCCTTCTGGGTCAATTTCCTCTTTTGTTTGCTGCCACATCGCTGCAAATGTATCACACTATTGTTGAAAGGCATGTACTCACCGAGCGTCAGAAACACGAGATAGCGCAAATGTTGGAGATTGTGGATACGAACGTATGGGCATCGTACAAGGAAGATGTAGCAGCCACGAGTTCAGTGTCGTTTGTGCCCCAGCTGGTAGCCATCCTGCAACTGGAGATGGGTGCACTTTTGCCAGCTATGAATCAAGAACATTACGAAATGTGGAGGACTAAATGCAAGCAGTACGATGAGGAATCGACGATACGTCGATTGAAAGCGTGCGAAGATGCAAGAGCGAGCAACGTGCTTTATTGTAGACAGTTAAGCCCTCGGCGCGAAACAAATTGCCATGCTGCATTGAGAATGCTTTCAGGTCCAACGTCGATGGCCTGTCGATCCTTTGAGTATCGTAATAGCGATTGGGGCGGTGAAGTACAGCTGCACGACTCGACTTGTGGAGCGTGTGAACTTCCTGTGGTGATCATTCGCGATAGTACGTTATATATTGCACTTGAGCTCGAACTGAGGCCTTGAGAACAACTAAGCAACTAATTTTCGTGTATTTTGTCGTGAGCAGACAATGCCAATTTGGACGTGGTGCTGCTTCCATGCGGCCACGCTTTCCATGGCCATTGTCTTGAAGAAAACTCGTGTTCCGTTTGCTTGGAAGCAAACTTGTGCACTCTGGACTGGTCTTGAGAAATCTAAAGAGAAAAGCTTTATGACAAGTATGACATTAGTGGGAATACTTTTTACAGTTTGATGTGATCGTCGCTTTTCTTAAACCACGATGAGTAAGATGGAAGCTGTTGCAAAATATTGTTAGTGATGATACACGACTAATGCAGTGAAAGGCTCTGAGGCTGAAGTGAGGAAGTTTTCCCACGCTTGCCGCGGTTTACAATGATTCCCACTAGCTTTTTGCGCATGTGGCGATCAATCACAGTCTCGTCGTCGGCCATTGTACCTGCGCTCGTACCATCTTCGGCTTTTTCATTGCTGTACATCCCCCCAGCGTCATGAGTAGGCATATGCCCAGCACGTCTTAATGCAATTTTCGGTTCATCTGCTGGATGAAGCCCAAGGAACGAGGACCTGACAAGGCTTGAGCGCGATTTGGGACGTACGCGAACATTAGCAGGTGATGCAGAAGTAGATGCCATTCGTAATATGAAATGCTCTTCAGTCTCGGAAGGTGCAGGGGCCCGTCCAAAGCTATGGTAAGTGCCAGATTTGTCGTCTGTTATGGGGACGCCGCCAACAAGTGCCGAAACTGAACCAGGATTGATGGTCGTCTCAGATCGATGCAGCTCGCGTTCGGCTTTTTCACGGTTGATAACATCCAAGACACGATTGAGCTTCTGCTCTAGGAGATGCAACAAGTCAGGCGTTGGTGTTTCCATAGCTCGACTGAGCTCGTGTTGATCATCATAGTCCAAGGAGCCATGCACCGTGCTCAATTTGGCGAGGCACTTTAGCATGCACGCTCGAAATGCATCCATTAGCACGTTGGCGCGATTGCATTTCTCTGCCAGTAAAGCTGCTTCCTTCTCAATCTCTTTCAGCCGTTCCGACGTCCGATCCATTTCCTGGTAAATGGTACGCGAGTTGGCTGCCGAGTCACGCAAGTGGCTTAATATCTCGTTCAGCTGTTTATGGCGTTCACGCAACTTTCGCATGCGTGCATCACTGACCGCGTGCTCTTCTTTAAGTAAGCGTAAAGTTTCCTCGCGTCCGACAAACTTGGAAACAATCTTGTCCACGTCGTTTGTGCCAGCAGCTTCAACAATATGTTGCAGCTCGGCCTCCACGTGCATCAACTTTCGATCCGTGTCGGAAAGCTCTTCCTGGATCTCTGAAAAATGTGTCATTTGTGCAGAGGACTGGCGGTGCAAGCGTCGAGACTCCTTCTGTTTGAGCTGACCAAAAGCTGCCTGCACATTATTCTTGCGTGAAATTTCACGTGCCTCGAGAATGTCAGACTTGAGTCGAGTCTGATCTACAGCCTGCTGTAAGTCGTCGAGGGCGCGAACGTTGGCCTGCTTTTTTTCCCACCAGTCAGCGTAAAGCTGCTTGTACGTGTTCTCGGCAACTGACTTTTCTTGTCGTGCAGCAAGCAATCCCGTCGTGGCGCTTGCAAGTTCTTGTTGCAATAGTTGCAATTCCTTTTCTTTCGTCATGTTTGCTTTCTTTGCGTCAAGAGCTTCGCGAGTTAATCGCTGAATCATGTGCTTGTAAACGCCGCCATCTGTTAGTTCCTCCTCCAGCTTGGACTCGTAAAGCTATCAAACACCATCCACATTACTCTCAACTCTCAGAGCAAGTGCAAACCAGTCAAGACGTACCGTGGATTTGTTTTGAATGTTTGTCATTTGACACTTGGCTTGGGAATTGTCTGCTAGACGGCTGTGAAGTGTCTTTGTCATGTTTTCAATTTCCTCCTCTAGTTTCTGTCATTGACAAGTAATTAATCATCAGCATCAATGGACGGCAAAGATGGAAAGAAGAATCAAGATTGATCATGTACTTTGATCTCCTGTTCCCCCCGACGATTAGCGTTTTTGATCAAATCATGCTCCTAAACTCATCCGTTCGTCAGTATCATTGATAACACGAGTCAATTGTGTTCCACTGCTTACCCGGCGTAAACTAGCGACTTCATCCACTTCTTTCTCGACAATATGAGTCTCATCGCCTACCATAATACCAAGAGAAGAGAGGTATGGCTGCACTGACATAGCTGATACTTTTCTACATATTAGAACAAACAACTCGTTCACACCACGTCTTTAATCGCTTCATTGGTTCAAGATTCCTTACAATTTATTCAATCCACGCCGTGGGGAAAGGAGGATCGAGTCCGTCGCTTTGACATCTTTAAAGTCCGGTCGAGCACCAGAGAGCCAGCGCTGTCGACCGCCAAAGGTTCCGCGTGTTCTCTCGGTCTGTGTCCCATCCTCTGATGGAATCTGTATCACCAATTCGTCTTCTTCTCGCGTCTCCATCCTCAACTTGTCCAAAGTGCTACCAAGCACAAAACTACTATTGTTGAACCTGGAAATAGAAAGTGTAGCCATATGGCTTAGTTAATATGGCTACACTTGGTGATTTTGATGTGAGCTATTTTTGGGTCAAGACGTTGTTTATCACGAGATTTAATCGGTCAAGCCCAATGCTCATGCCTAGCGACTGCCAGTGCGGTCATGCACATGGAGATGAGCCTGATCGTGACGATACGGACATAGGACGTGAACAGGTTTGTATTTGCTATGTCATCATTGATCCTATACGCCAATTCGTGACGACAAGTGCTTGTCAAATGATGGCCATGTAGCCAGTGCCGTCTCTAGCATATCAACTATGGCAGCCCTGGCGATTAATTGTGCTGGTAAGAAAAGGGTTGTGGAATCTCATGTTTAATATGAAAAGATTAACGTCTCTTATCTTTGTATGTAGAATCCGCTTCCAGCGCTTACAGCCTTCGTCATTGCTAATACCATCTTTGTGATAATTGGAGGACTGTTCCGTCTACTGGTTCAACTGCTGACTCTTCCTGGGGTGGTGGTGGCGCTTTTAGGGGGTCTCATACTCGCCATTCGACGAATAGCTTCACTGATGGCTTATCCTGGTCAATTAAAGCTCGTGATTCGAGAAGGTGAAGCCAACTTTGCTCGACTGACTAAACGTCGTCTGCAGATCTTTGCCGAAGCAGCGTCAGAACTGGCGGCGGTGCTGGACCCTACTACGAGCAAGAAACCAATGAGATTGCGCTTTTTACAAGTCCATCAAAACTTTACATTTGCTTTCGAGACACTGATGTTGCCGGTGATGCAGTCGCTGGAGGTCGTTGAACGAGAGGGAAATTTGGGGTCAAATGGAGAAAAGTTGTTGAGAATTTTACAAAAGGTCGTGAAATTGAACACGCAGAAATTGGCGGGATCCTGCTCAAAGCTGTGCTCAACGTCGGAACAAGCTTTTGAGACGCAGAGAGTAAAGCTGTTTAGTGAAGCAGAGAATGGAGAGCCGGTGCCGGCTAAAGCCGCGGAGCGACCGCGTCTCAAGTTGTTTGGAGGCACTATAAAGTCTGTTTCGAAAGGTGCAGCAATCATCGACTCAGCAACGCTAGAGGCTGAAGACACAGCACAGCTTAAAGCAGATGAAGCTCGACATCCGCTGGCAATGTTTGCTGTTGCAGTGCAACGACTACAAGCTTGTATACCGCTGATTGGAAGACCACAGACGGATGTGCCAGCTTCTAGAACTGTGACCTGGATAGTTAAGGAACTCTGTCGTGGATCTGCTCCAGAGATCGACTACATTGCTACGCTTGAAATGCTCCGCGCTGATATGACCGTGCGCTTTGTACGTTATCAGAGAGTTGTCGGTGTCACGTCTTTATCGGTCGTATTAACTTGATGTTGCTGTCACACTTCGATAGAAAGCTGAGCAGATCTGGATTCCTGGCTACCAAGGTCATCAAGTGGATGCGATGTTAATGCCGCCAGCAGCTAGTGGTCGAAACGCTGTCGAGCGTCCAGTTGTCATTTTGTGCAACCCCAATGGCGGGTTGTATGAATTTCATCATTTGCAAATGGATTGGATCAAGTTTTACACGACCGAATTGGACTGTCATGTGCTCGTGTTCAACTACCGTGGGTACGGACGTTGCAAAGGCTCACCGTCTCCTGCAATGCATAATCGGGATGGACTGGCCATTGTTAATTATCTCAAGAACGAACGTAAGTTTGAGCGAATTGCAGTCCACGGCGAGTCAATTGGGGGTCTAGTGGCTACATATGTGGCTCGCGCGTCACCGTACGTGAGCGTACTCATTGCAGATCGCACCTTTGCCACGGTGCCAGCGCTTGCCCAGCGTATGATTACAAGATGGGCTGGGACTGTGGTGGACTGGGTCATGCGCTGGAAAACCGATAACGTCCAGAACTATCTGAATGCGACCTGTGCCAAGCTCTTGTGCTCAGATCCGTGCGATGAGATCATTCTTGACGGAGCCTCGCTTAAGTCTGGTGTCGCACTGTGCCTTGAACTAGGAGACAAGACGTTCAGCCTTCCTCGTCAGCGCGAGGCTGATGGCTCACCTGCCTCACCAGTATCGCCAGTGAGCATTGCACACAAAATCTGGACACGTTGTAGTCCTCGCAATGCTCGTCGTGTTAGCGAAGCTGCAAGTCGTCCGCTTTTGGGACAACCATTGACGGAGGCTATGGTAGCACGCTTTAGTGAAGCCGTGTTATCTATCGGTAGACGGGCACTGGAGTATAATTCATGCCGCGATGAAAAGGAAAGTCATGACCATGGTAGCAAAAAGCTTGATGTAGCTGAAGGCTCTGGTGCCGCAAGTAGCTCAAGCCACGTCACTCTTTCCGTGGAAGATATCGCTGCTGCTACAATCGAAGAGAATGGTGCGGACAGTGAACAGCACCCAATGCTCCCTTCAGACTCAATCGAAAGACCTGCTCTCGTTTCCACAACAGCTGCATTCCCTGATGAGCTCTTAGCCGTCGTTTGGATGCAACTTGCTCGTCTAGACGGCTACTGCGGCCAGGTTCTTCTTCAGGCTGCAGAGAGCGGGGGCTATGACAAGATTCGCGCCTGGACTGCGTCACTATTAGCATGGGGAGGTCGCGTGGCCCCAAAACGCAGGAATGTGCATTCATTGAAACCTTTTGATCGTGGTGGCATTTTTATTGTGCCAATCTCGGTTGCTGAGGTGCACACTACGTTGCAGCATCTGGTAGAGCAATACCCGTCTCTCAAGTTTGACTACGATATTGGCTTTGTCGTGCTCATGGTTGAGTATCTAAGCGACACTTTACAGCAACGGTGGCGTCATTTCGACGGCCGCTCTCTCGATGATTATGTCGAAGCTGCCCAAAGCGAGAAAACGACGAGCCAAAGCGGTGCTACAGACACGAGCAAGAGAGCTCTTCCGTTATTGATAAACACAGGTGATCCCAAGCTGGGGTGTCTATTGCCATTGCATTGCGGCCACAACAAGAACTATGAAGACGCCGAGAAAGAGGCCTTGATTGGCTTTTTGCGGCATGTAGGCTTTGTAGGATCCATTGAATAGACTCAAGTGATTTGAAGTTGAAAGATACACGTGACCGTTTCCTTTACTTTGGACCAAGATGAGCCATCGCTTGAAGCTCCTCTGTTGTCTACTGAGTGCTACGGCACTCGCGACCAAGCAGCCAACGCTGCCTATCGGTAAGCGAATTGAATGTGACATAAGTACGATTAACGATTGACTTGGTAGCAGGTGAATGCAGTGTCAATGTGTCTCCAAGTTCTGATAGGACAAAGACAAGTTGGTTTTCCTTTCCCTGTCAATTGGCTGCGTTCGGGGCTTATGTAGGCGAAGAAAAAGTCAGTGTGAAAGTGGAACTTGCGCCTGGAGATAAGATGCTTGGATGTTCCTCGTTGCCAGTCATTAAAGACGATCAAGTGTGCTCGAGTTTGTGTCAAGGTGCTGCAGTCATTGTTCGTCGTGGTGGATGCTCTTTTCAAGAAAAGTTGACACACGTGGCAGCTACGGGGGCTACTTCAATGGTACTTGTGAATTCAGAGGATGCTCTTGTGTCTCTTAGCAGCCTTGAATATGAGCACAGCGCAGCGTTGGCTGTATCGGTGACAAAGAGCGATGGAGAAAGACTGATTCAGCTTGTGAAAGGAGGGCATGAGCTTGAGATCAAGATCACAGCTACGAGCTTGGTTGATCAAGCACGCGCAAGGCTTCAGTTTTTGGGGAATATTAATTGTCCTAGGGCACTCTATGACGAATTCGTGAATGTTGTGGAGCACTTGGACTCCTTTGTTGGAACGTTGGATCATTTGCTGCAGAAGATCTTGTCAAACGATTACGGAGAGCTTCAAGGCGAGGGAAAAGTGCAAGAGCTGGTCGACTTTTTGTCATGGAGCACACAGCAGCTTTCCAAATGGGAGTTTACGAGTGAAATATCCCTTCATGCCTCAGTAGCCGCTGCAGTGTTTCAAATCCAGCTGTGGTTAAACATGGTCCAAGCTCCTAGTCGTAAGACCCAGCAGCTTATACAAAAGGCGGCTCACAAGCTGATCGAGGCTGGATATTACTCTCACAGCGCTGCTTTGTTTCACAAATTGCTCACGTTTGTAAACGTCCAAGCTGACAACTCCGTGCGATGTCAACTGTCTTTTACAAAGTATCTGCAAGGAGATATCATAGCGAGTCTCTCTCAAGGAACAGACTGCAAAACCTCAGAGCTAGATGTTGGCATTCCAAGTCTACAGGTTGCACTAAAAGCTTTCGATCGATTGACGAAATTAAAGTCTTCAGCTTCTGACACCACGTGTTTGGAGATTGCTGCGGGGAAACTTAACGACACGAACGTAGCACTGAGATGCTGTTCTCTAGTTGAGCACTCAGCCAATTCAAGCGCGTATACCGGATCGCTGTCGCGAGAGTTTATCACTGCATTTACAAACGAGCTCTTTCACTCATCAGTTATGATGGGGGTTTTCTTGGACGAGTTAGGAGCATTTGAAGAATCTCTTCGTTTCTTTAGCTATGCTTCACAACTGTGCGAAGGAGACAGAACTACGCTCAAGGTACGAACCTCCACTGCTGTGTTACGAGCTCGCTACGAAATTAACGAGTACGATACTGTAGCTTCGTCAGATTCTAGCCGTTCCGGTCGTTTTTGCTTCTCAGAATGAAATGGACTCCTTTGTCGCAGAGCTCAAGAGCAAGATACATGCGTTCACTAAAGCTGCTATGAAGAAGCATGCAATGAAAGAGCAGGTAATTTATCCTCTAGGAAGTACAGACGAAATGAGTGGAGCAACACAGAGTGAAGTCAGCTTAGTGTTACGGCCAGAATCAGCAGCTTATCTTCGGTACACCATCACGCCTCCCACTATGTTTATTGGTTATCAGGTACGATCTGTCCCCATTGTTTTGGCAAGAGTAGATGTTTCTAGCACAAAGCTCTGACTGCTTTTCGTTCGAAGTACAGGGCGTGAACGTTCTTTCGATTCAACGAGAAATAAATGAGCTCCGCACGTTGATTTACCCAAGTCTTTCCTCCACATTTGAGCCACAAAACGCTAGTGGAGATGAAGCACACACTCACGGTAGTAGTCACAAGCTACGACATGTCGGCTTTATCTCAGCTTGGTTTCGAGTACATTCAGTGGGCAAACTATTGCTGGGTATTGTTCAGAACTTGAATCGAACCAAGTTTCGTGTGTCCATTTACCGATGCGTGCACTTTTTGCGTGAATTTGATGAAATGACGGACACGTTCAAGGATGCAGTTGATGAGTTCATTGATCTGCCCGACGATCAAGATGTGGCTGTTCAAATGCTTCGACAAGCACAACTTGATGTGGTGGTTTTTCCCGAGCTGGGCATGGACGAGTGGACAGTCTTGCTGTCTCATCACCGCGTGGCTCCTATCCAGTGTGTGTTCTGGGGACACCCAATTACCACAGGCAATCCTCATATCGACTACTTCATTCTTTCCGAGCATTTTGTTTCCAAGGACTTTGACGACCTAACAGAGCGACCTGGCCCGCAGCACAAATTACCAAGTTTTCGTCGATCATCATTTTCCGAGCAAATTGTATTGTTTCGTGGCCTCAGCACGATATTCACCAAACCAAAGGCTCTTACCGCCAAATCGAGAGGGATTTCTCGTTCATGGTTGCATCTTCCCACGAATCGTAGACTCTACGTGTGTCCACAGGTACGACGTACTTGGGATTATATCAATGTTTTTACGCGACTCATACTGTCGATCTTTATTTGTGTAGACGTTGATGAAATTACATCCAGCCTTTGATGAAGCTTTGGCGGGTATTTTGGAGCTTGACGATAAAGCAATCATTGTGCTGTTAGCCTCAGACACTCAACTTGTCTGGATGGAGCAACTTCGTCGACGATTTCGACATCGGTTTGGTCAGGTAGGGCCTTTGCTAATGCATGTGTTGCGACTCAAGAGTATGCTAACGCTGCAATGTCAAATGAAGACATATAGGCGCGTGCTGTTTTTGCCGACTCTGCCGTTTGCTGAATTTCAAGCGCTGCTAGCACTTGCTGACGTAGTTCTTGACCCATTCCCGTTCGGAGGAGGAGTCACGACACTCGACGCACTTCATTTGGGCATGTAAGGAAGGAATTATTCTCTTATTTATTCCTGGTAAATGAGTATTTATTCAAACGTGTTCGATGCAGTCCTGTAGTGACTTTTCCGCCTGCTCAAAGTGTCGTGCATCTCGCCGCTGGGTTTTTGCGATACATGAACGCGTCTGACTGTATTGCCAACTCACTTGGAGAATACATTCAGCTCGCAGTGGACATTGCTACAAATCATGAAGATGTTCAACAGCGCTTATTGTCTCATGGAGGTCTTTTATCTCAGGATGAGACCGCAATCGAAGACTGGAACATATTCCTTGAGTCTGTCGCTTAAAAAATGAATCTTGGGTGACAAAATTTATGTGACATTATTCCAAACGATGCGTATAATATAACTTTTGAGCGGCGTTCTGAATATAGCAGATTTTTCACTTGTAAAAGCTCAAGTCGGCGTATTCTCCAAAGAGGTAGAATATAATCGTCACCCCATCAAAATTCTTAGTTTCATTTTATCCACCAGATTATCTCAGACCTTTCGGACTTCACTTGAATTTTGGTGGCCAGAAATTTGCAGAATTCCGACCCCTTCGCATTTTCAATTTCACCTCTTCCAGGTCATCATAATCAGCTTAAACAGCCAAAATGATGTTTTCAGTCGTTCTCCTTGCTGCTCTCGTCACATCCTCATCGAAAGCAATGACGCTCTCAATGGAAAACAAATTCGCCGCTGCTCTGTTGGATCGTGTCAATGAAGAGCGCGCCGCTAATGGATTACCAGCTCTCTGCTCAAACAAAAAGCTGCAGGTCGCAGCACGGCGTCATGTCGAAGACCAGTCACCGTCAGACTATGTGTCCGACGTTGGTGTCGATGATTCGTCTCCTGAGGAGCGTGTTGCCGCGGCAGGCTACCAGTGGCAAAGTCTGGAGGAAGTTGTTGACTCGGGAAATGCTAATCCCGATTCAGTAGTGGATTGGTGGATGAGGTCGACAGAACATGATGCTGTTCTAGGTGACTATACGATGGCAGGATCGGCGTACAGTTACAACAAAAACACGTACAGCAAGCATCACTGGGTCCTAGTGTTTGCCACAGGCAGCTCTGAGAGCTGCGATTCGTAAACTGACAGTGGAGCAAAGTGCTGACCTCTTTGGTCTATGCTGTTGGCTCTCCTCGTATGAGATGATGCCGTGAGCATAAACCAAATTGGCTCGATATCTCTGCACTTTTCAAACAAACCTCGTATCAGTCAGGTCTAAGACACGCAGACTACGACCAAAGCTTGCCCATTCCATGGCAAAGGCCAAGATAAGTGTAACGCGGCGAGTGTAGATTGTGTGTGGATGGTTCAGCTGAC
Source organism: Pseudoperonospora humuli (assembly GCA_003991265.1). Classification (NCBI taxonomy): domain Eukaryota; phylum Oomycota; class Peronosporomycetes; order Peronosporales; family Peronosporaceae; genus Pseudoperonospora; species Pseudoperonospora humuli. The sequence goes on from NQFO01000552.1 coordinate 13,964, forward strand.
ATAGGACTGCAATATGCACAACTCGTAACATGAAAACAATGTACGCAACGATTAATAGTCGCTCCTTATGACCGAAATTGTAATTGCTGCGACCTCTGGGTCGCTAACTTGTGGTTGACAAGGAAGAATGGGCAACACGTCTTAAGTCATGTAAGTAGACTGCTGTCAACTCGTCATACTCTCCAGATTTGGCGCTTATTTTCTCAAGATGAGCTAGCCATTGAGTATATAATGAATTCACTACAATAGCGTCATTCAATTTGAGCTCAACCGCAAGCTACACCACACAGAAAGTTGTCGTTAGACCAATATGATCGTTCGCTTTGAATTAGCGCACTCACCTCAACAGCCACTTTCATGTCG
>NQFO01000553.1:0-11868 GCA_003991265.1 Pseudoperonospora humuli
TGTTGTCCACGTCGGTATAGATGGTCACATTCTTCTTTGTTCGATATGATGGAGACGACAATGCAGTATGCCTTTCTTTTATCTCGAAGTGGGAACCAGAAGCAAAGTTGATTTCTTTGTCTGCTCATGTAGTGCATAAAGTATTCTCGAGATTACCCCTAGACCACATACAGACCTGTCTGCTCCAAGCGGGTACACCAATATGACGCTCGGCAGACTTGGTCGTAAACACGTCCTAAATTTATTGAATGTGATATCTAGGACCAGAGATTTACATTCCAGCTTGGAAGTCCCAGTACTGTAACTGCTGGCTTCAGGCATACACGTACCCGTGTCTCAATTATTGCGTCTCAGATTTGCTGTTCAGTTCAGCAGAATACAGCCTGATTTGGACTCGGAGGAGGCATTCTCAATGTGCTTCTGCTCAGTATACTCACTTCACGTTATTGCATGTCTACCTTGCCGAATACTAAACTCTTCACGATTAGTAGAAACCTATTTGACGGCCTGGCGAGACAGGCGAATCATCATTAGGATAAAGTAAAGCAAAGGGCCACAGTAGGGCATTTATCCCTAACTGCCAACCATTTCTCAATCTTGCCTCCTCCTGGCAGCTTTGACGCATACCAAAGGGCGCAGACGACAATCCCATGGCCGATTACGAAGGATACCTGCTCATGTTCGGCGTTAACCGACAAGCGGTATGTTTTTCGTACTTAAAGCTTCTTACACTCCGCATGAAGTTGACTGATGAGCCTTGTGCACTCAGGATCCATTATACTTTGAGCTTGAAGGTGGCTTGCTACAGTTCTACGATAAGAAGGATGGACAGCGCATGGGTCAGTTTTTGTTCACAAGACACCGCGTAACAGTACAGCCCTTAGTCCACAGTCTGACACCAAATCGCTTCAGCGTCGAGCTGCGCCCCATACGTTCCGTGCACGATACGGAGCGATCAATTCAGCAATTTCGATGCACTAGAATTGTGCTGGGCGCGTCAACACCGGAAGTTCGGGAGTGGTGGATCCAAGCTTTAACCACATGGCGTCGTCGTAATTGGAAAGACACCACAGTGATCTCTGCTTTTGACGATGAAGCCAAGGCGTTGTTCAACTTGATGATCGCGAATAATCTTGAACTTAAGTTGCTGCGCTTCACAGACCTCACACTACACAAAAGGAAAATGGACTGCGATCACCAAATCTATGGCGTAACAAAGCACCAGACACATTCCACTACTATGATGCCAGGAGCCATTCAGGTGACGCGTCTCACTAATACATTTGGCTTTCAAGGTGTCTGTGCAAACCAATTTGCACTCTGACGAGCGATGTTTGAAGACAGAAACTGCTCATCGCCATGTGCCTATAAACTATTGTGACCATGAGCGGGAGAGTGAGCCGTGTGTGGAATCTGTCCTTGGGCCAAGTAGTAATAGCGGTGCAAGATCTCATCTTTTTTCAATAGTTTCGAGCAATAGTTGCGCACTAAATCACCTTCGGCGACTTACGAGGTGTTCATATCAATGCATTGTATCACTGAATGACGTTCGTATCTTGGTCTGCACAGTCCCGACATTGTGCGAGACAAGCAGCTTGATTGCTTGACTATATTCAATTGTCATAAGCAACAACATACACGAGCGAATGAAGTAGCAAGAGCTCGTGACGGATGATCTGAGTGAAAGGTTTTACATGTCGTAAAGAAGAAACAGCAACAGACTTGTATGGTGCACAAGTATGAGAAGGAGGTCTGTAAATCGACGAGCTTCGATCCTTCAAGTCTGGTGAACGGCATTTGAGCTGCAGAACGACTGATCAAGCTTTGCACACATGAACCAGACTGAATTGGAGCTGCCAAAACGGCACATTCTATTCGATACAGAGAGACGGGTATTGCTGTCTAGGATAATTCTTCACAAACTCGTCAGCAAAGTTATACAAAGTGCATCGCGACACGATACACTAGCGAGTGTTCCAGTAAAATCTTGTGGCGCTTGATCTGCACCTTTGAGCCTATCACTGGCATGCTGTGCAGAAAGAGCGATAGACTTGTGATGCTGCGCATGTAGGAGCGACAGCGCACCCAGTCCTCCGAAGCCATCGTGCCCGCCTGTTGCAAGCCACCAACGAGTAGCACCATGCCTCCTAAAAAGAATCCTGTCACTATCAGACCCAGCAGACTTTGCACCATGTGCTGCAAGCCTAGAGTTGCCAGCGCCACAGCAAGCGCAGCCATGATGATATTCGAGATAAGCAGCTTGGCCGCAGCTCCAAAGACCACGGCTTTACTGCCAGAAACGATGGCTTGAAGGTACAGCTCCAAGTACAAGCACAGAAACGCCATCGGCCGCCACAAGCACATGAAAAGTCCGACAAATAGAGCATCTAGAAGGTGGTTCTCGCAAGCGCGATAGCCCACCACACGCCCCACCGTCGTATTCCATCCACCGCCATATCCCGTGCTCTTCTCTGGGATCACGACGTTCTTTCGATCACCAGTCAAATTATTCTTCACGACCCACTTGAGCCCATCTTCGTATCCTAAGTCAAACAGCCACTCGATATCTCTCACTCCAGGCGGAAATAACGCCCACCACATGGGCACGTACACCGACGGCTTAATGTCTGCACCGACGCAATAGAACGGACTGATTGTCACCGTTTTGTCATCGAATACTGGCTGAAAGTCGAGCATGCATCCGTCCATGATCCACTCACCGTTGAGCTTAAAGGGCAGCCCGGCGACGAGAGGAGCGCAACACGAGGCCAGTAAAGTCTCCCTTAGATGATCTACAGACTGGAAAGTCGTCGTACGACGTGACTGTAGCGCTGATAACGACGTGTAGACAATGGTGACTTGTTGTGAGGTATTGAGTTTCTCAAAGTGCTGAAGCCCACCATGCCGTGTCAGAGTGTCGTGCAAGTACGATCGGACGCGGAAGTAGCCGGCAAGCGACGCGTGTGCCTTTGGTACAATGTTCTCTAGCACATGATCGCGAATGGCGTCAAAGTCACAATGCAGCGCTAGTCCTGCGGCTGTCAACGCACCAGCCGAGCAGCCAATTAGTCGCGCGTTCTTCTCCAGCTCAAACTCCTGCAAGGCTTTGGCCACACCAAAGAGGTACATTTTGAGCCAGCCGCCACAGGCGAACGAGAAGGACAACTCCGAGTCCCCTGTCGGTACTGAGTTCAAGATACGGTCAGCCATTGCAGTCGTAGAGAGACGGCACTTGTGTGTGTGTGTGTGCTCGGTGGTGAAACCAATTATACTGTCCAACTGTAACGCTTTTACAACAGCGCGATTTCTGATTCTCGCTTTTTTGAGGGTACAGTTTAAATCGAAGTTAGATTATGATGAGCATATGTCATCTTGTGTGTGCTCCACTTCATTCTGCGACAATGGGCTTTTCTGTCTCCCACGTTTTCGTCATGTCAGTCGCCTGTCAGTGTTTAATACCCTATCGAAATGCGCAATTGCGCAGTTGATGGATGGACAGTCGAAAAGGCAATTTCGTGCAGTATAAGGCTGGAACTTTATCATTATGAATATTTCACACTTGTTCTTGTCGCGAAGCGAGGGAGGGAGTCAGCGAGGGATGAAACGAGGGAAAGAAGGCGGCGGTTTCAACGGCTTATGGACTTCCCCTATTTTCACCACCTTGTGTGTGCATAGTTGTTTCTTATTTTGTTATAATAGCCCGTGTCTCGTACTAGCTTTCTGTACTGTTTTCAAACACTGCAACAGCAAAAAAACGCTTCAAAGACAAAGAAAACCAGTAAAACTGCAGCGTTTGGTCGTTTTTTGTAAATGCGCACTTATGCCAGCCACTCGTACTTTCGCTTTGACAGTCTCCCCGGCTCTAGCTACGCAGTCAATTCCTCCACACCATTGGGTAAATGCACTGAGAAGCAGAGAAGAGAGCAAGTATCATTTGATATTGCAATGCTTAAGTGGTCGTGCGTTCTGTTCCTTGCTTTCGTGACGTTCGTGGTGGCAGCTGTTGCTCTCGATCCAATCGATGACGCCGTCGACTCGACTCCGTCTTTAACGACCTACGATTGCTTTGACCCTTCCACCACTAGCGACAGCTTCATCGACTACAATCATTTGGTGCATTGTAATCCTTTTCTACAACGTTCTCCAGTGCTGGGGAAGGCTGCACTCGTATTGTGTCTCGCACTCTTGTTGTATCTGCTAAGTTCCACAGCCGACGAGTTTTTCTGTCCAGTGCTCCAAGCGATTGTCGAAAAGTACCGTATTCCGCCCCATGTAGCGGGTGTGACGTTCTTAAGCTTTGGCAATGGCTCACCCGACGTTTTCTCCAACATTGCAGCGTTTGCAACTCCTACACCATCGATTGGTATTACTTCCATCCTTGGAGGTGGACTTTTAGTCACAACAGGTACGAAGATGGTTCTTGTTGGTACTTTGTCTCTTGTTATTCATCAAGCTCTTGTAATGATGATGATGATGATGGTCATGGCAGTGATTACAGCATGTGTGGGACTCGTATCTGACGGTCATGAGCAATTGATCCCTCGCACGTTCTTACGTGACGTAATTTTCTACTTTGTGACTGTACTCTATCTGGGGCTCGTCTTCTTTGATGGTCAAGTGGGATTACCCGAGGCGGTGGGGTTTCTTTTCATCTACTTTATCTACGTACTCGTCGTGTTTTCGGACAAGTACTTGGCGCCTTATTGCTTTCAGTCCAAAGTGCACACGAGAGATTCAATCTACGCTGTACTGGACGACGACGAGGATCTCGAATATTGGTCGTCGTCTGTAGCAAGTGACAAGAGTGCCGCAAGCACTCCGTTGGCACTTCCAACACATGTGGACCAGCCCCAAGAACAGCAAAAACGTCGGCCCTATTTGAAAAGCCAGACGATTCCAGTGTATGATACCTTCACGCGATTCCACATTTTCTCGGATTCCGAACAGTCTGAGCCGTCTCCGCGCTTTCTCGATCGGATGCTGTATCGCAAGATTTCCGCGCCTACGCCGCGTTCTGCACCCCATCTTACGGACGAGTTTGGACTGCTTGGTCGAGACGAGGGGCAGTCATTGCTGGAAGTCACCGATGTGCATCTTAAGCGTCCTACGTCCATGTGCGTAGCGTCACTGCAAGAGTCATTGCATCGGATGAGACGACAACGACGTCGACGCAAAACGGCGTGGGAGTCACTCGAGACAAGTGCCCATTTCGGAGTGACAGCACGACGTTGGACGCGCGGATATCGCATGCTCAGCGATATCAATGAGTTTTCTCCTGCTGAAGTGGGAGATGTCGACACTGAAAGTGAAGAGAATTACCAGATATCGGAGGAAACCAAACGAAAGGAGCTAAAAGCGAGAGCACGAGCAGCACAAGACGAGCAGCTTGCCCTGGAGGCCATTGCGGCTGTCTCTTGTATCGACCACACCAAGTTGAGCGCAAAGAAATGTTGGATGCTGGTTGTCCGAGCCGCACAATGCGTGTGCCGGACCCTCGAGCGGGTTGTCTGGAGCCCATTTGCGGTATTCACCGTGTTTGTGCGTCGACTGACCATTCCACTCGTGGATGAGGACACCTGGGATAAGAATTTGGTTGTTGTGTGTCCACCTTTCGCAATGCTCTTGTTTGGCATATCAGTGTTCTCGTTTAGCATTGAGGATCCTGTTTTCTTAATGACGGTCGTCGTAGCTGGTGGAGTGATGAGTGGCATTGTCGAGTACACCACGTCGCCGCTTGCACCACCGGAAGGTTTGATGTTGATGCCTTTCATTGGTGTGGCTTTTGTCATGTCCGTCATTTGGATCATGAATATTGCGAACGAGGTGCTTGCTCTCTTGGAGACATTAGGACAACTCCTTGGCATTTCAAGCTCGGTGTTGGGGGTGTCGGTAAGTGTTTTGTGATCTTGCATGGATTTTGATGAGACTTGGCAGCGAATTGATCGTTGTGAATGCTCGTCATGTTTAGGTTCTGGCATGGGGAAACTCCATCGGTGATCTTGTGTCCAACATGGCTATTGCGCGCGATGGCTTCCCCACTATGGCCTTTGCCGGCTGTTTTGCTGGGCCAATGTTCAATCTCCTAGTCGGCATCGGGTTGTCGCTTACAATCGCCATCATTTCGAAGGGACCTCTTTCCATAGCCAAGCCGTCACCACTAGTGTACTTGAGCTTTGGGTATCTCCTATTGAGTCTGCTGCTGAACATTGCGATTGCGTCATACGATGGCTTTCGGTATCGCCGGCAACTTTGCTACACTCTGCTAGCGCTGTACGCATCATTTGCCGTTATCTCCATTGCGCTTGTGGCCAATTACCCTGAGGAATAATGAATAACGCACATGTTTAGTTTTCCACATCGTGCGGCGCATTCTTTGAGAGCTTCGTGTTTCCTGTAGTAGATCCAACTTTGCGCTTAGTGTGCGAGAAATGGAGGAGCAGGCACCATTTCGTCTTGTGTGCGCTTCTTCGACTTCGTGTGTAGATATCACTCACTCAACGGCTGTTCTACTGCAAGCCAATATGATGACCATCTTTCTCGATTGAGTCATGCCAGGACCCGTGATCATGTCTCCCAAAGCAGGCATTAATGTTACGTAGTTGGGCTTGGTACAGGGCTAGCGAAGCATTTTCCAAGGGATATCGTCTTTCGTGGTGCCGCAAACAGACCGCCAGCCAAGGTTGACAATTCTCCACTTCCAGTGACCATTCAAACTTCCAATTGATAGCGTCGCGTTGCATACATGCGGTTTTGATAGCAGCCGACGCACATGCTGAACCAGAAGTACGAGAAGAGACAACTTGCCAATGACACCATTGACACCAAGGCTGTCGTGGGCAACACTGCGCTTTTCTAAGCAAAAAACACGTTTCTGATTTGACTTACACGTCTGGCGATGTTCATCGTTCTCTACTGACTTGTGAGTTCCATTCGCTCGAACATACTCTCGTCGTAGTACACCGCTTTGACCTTTCGACCTCCAAAATATCGTCCATGTAGACCTGTCAAAGCTATCATGTGCTTGTCAGCTGAAGCCAAATTCGGAGCTGCTAGAGCCTGTGTCGACAACTTTTGTGCTGCTTCCACTTTACCTTTTGTAGCATCTTCCAGATTCGTGAACTGGACGAAGATCCGAACAGCTTCTTCGGACGGAACTCTTCCAGTCACTTCGTAGATTACACACTTCGTCACGGGACCATACTTTTCAGAACACTCACTCTTAACTTCGTCTTGTAATTCGTCATCCACCTCACCCGGTCCCACCATATTCTGACAAACGTTAAGTTTCCAATCAGAGTCAATTGCCAGTCTACATTTACGATAGACTGTGCCATCTCGTACCTGTAGCAACACCACATGACTAGTCAAGGGGGTTTTGTACGACGATCTGCTATCCCATTCATTGCTTCGATGGCGTTTCTCATCAAAGGCGCGACTTTCATGGCCTTGGTGTCGCTCGCTATCATGAACATTGTAGCTCCGGGAGCTCGTCTTACGCTCGCCACGTTTCTCCACCGACTGATCGTCACTTTTTCGCTTTGTTTCATGCCGAATTTCTCTCCCAAACTCATCCATTGCAGGTGCATTTGACTGACGGGGCTCTGTAGACCGTCTGCCCTTGATGTTACGATCACTGCCGCCCACACCGCTCTGACGTGGTTCAAGGTTTGGCTCAGTTGTCGCTGCTCGTGAAACCCCATCCGGTACTACTGATGGCGATAGTTCAAGCGATGAAGAGAATCCAATGCCTCGAGACGAGTATGCTAAGCCATCTCGTGGCTCCGCAGCATCCTCAAACTGTCCTTCACTAGAGCTCGTGTCCGCCTTCTTGCTATTTGACTCACGTTCTCGGTCCACATCACGTTCGCTCTCTGGCTGTGACGCTACATTTTCTTCACTGCAACAACGCAGTAGTTAGAACAAACAACCTCTACCATACACCACACCACACGACGAACATTTTTTTGCGCATCCACGCCGGCATCGTCATGCCTCGTCCTCGCCCAGCAGAAACCGGAAGCTCCATGGCTGGTGCGCGGCCTTCAGCCAGATCCTTAGCAAGTTTCTCTCGCTCTAGCTTGCCCTGTACCAAACAACAAGCCACCACGTTCGTCCGTCACACATCGTCCACTCCTCGACACCATGTCTACACCGCACCTCTCTCTCTTGTTCTTTCTGTCGACGACTCAGTTCTCGTTTCACCTGTTCAAGTTTCTTCTTCTCCTGTCTCTCCTTGCAATAGACTTCGTAGCTATTCGGTCGTGCTGGCTGGTACTCGTCTCGATACGTTGCCTGGAAAAAGTGGCCTCCTGCCGCACCGGCGCCCACGTCCACCTCTTCCCTCTCCTTCTCACGTCGTTGTTGCTGTTGTTGCTGCACTGATGTGACTTTGACTTCTGTTGCTGCAACATATCCCAACCCTGTGTCTATGGACCGAACCTTCTCCTGTTTCTCTTCCTTACAAAGCACTTGAGAAGCTGCTGACGCTCTCCTGGCCACCACTGTAGGCTTAAAGTCGAGTGAAATGGCCAATCGTGTCGGACTTTTGCCTCTTCCTGTAGCTAATGCACTGGGCAGCATCGATGTGCTCTACTTGCAATAACGGACAGTAGCATCATGAGTCCTAAAGCTGCGCTCGTCTCTCTGCTGCCACAAACCCTACACTGGTGGCACCCGCCATCGATCGTTTGTTGCTGTTGTAATTGCTCTTGTTCTTAGCTGCTTGTGGCACCATCAATGGCGTACTCGCCCACACTACAAGACGAGGAAAGGGCGTCAAGTACGACATTTTCGAAAGGAATTAGAAAAGGGTCTTTGTCGATGAACACTTGGCTGCAAATAGTGCAAAACGTACCAGAGCTGGTAGAGGATAAAGAGGTCGTTAGTTTCCCATCTGCGTTGAGTGCTGAAGACGCCTTAGCGCCCTTGGCCAGCGGCAAGTCGGCGTACAGATCCATGCATTCAATTACTCGTCTGTGAACGAATAGAAATGAACCGACGAAAACCGGTATGGCGGACCAAATACTCTACCAAGTTTTCGTGCCTTTTCGATGCGTCTTTGACCCATTATCGGCCTCTTGAGCAGCTCCAGCATGTTGATGGACGTATTCACGTCGTGTTTCCAGTACTTTGAGGTGTGTGTGTGACGAGATTGTAGCGACGCACTCCGTAGCATTCGTTCTCGTGGAGCGGTATCGGATGCTCCACGCCATAACTTCTAGCGAGTTTGTTTTGCATCTTGAGCAAGATATCTCTTGACTAGCACTTCCGCTTGTTCATCCAGTCTGAGAAATAAGACGAAACATGTCAATGACATTTCCAAGTTATCGAGCTCTAGTTGGACTAAGATGAACAGGACACAACTCAGCGCTTCTACCGCCCGTCGCACGCATCGAGTCGAAAACGTTTAGCACTTGAGGAACTGCACGTGACTCAATGTCTTTTGTGTTCGAACACATCGTTATTGCCTCGGCCTCACGACAGAAGTATGTCAGTGAAAAGATGTCACTCATACCGGGCGCTTTGTACGACTACAAGAAAAGGTCTTTGTCCGTAGCAGTAGCGGCAGAGACGTAGACTGACATTGGCATGGACCGAAGCGACAGAAGAAGAAAAGTGGTCGCTCGTGCTGGATACGCAGTCTCAGCTCTCTAGAGGATCGTAGCGATCGCGACATTGTACAAGTGACTACGCGACATCGTACTATCATATGAATGAGGGCCAGAGGAAATGGCATCCAGAGTACACGAGAAAATCATTGCAGCGATGCTGTCAATCGAGACCGCAAGCTCCAAGATATATCTAGAGTGTCTGCAGTACTTCTGAAGAGCAACACAAAGTCCCTGCTGCAGCTTTGCGCGGACTGGTCGGTCCTCAAGCGCAAGTTCTTTCAGAAGCGCATAGCTTGTGTGGCGGTCGACAAGATAGTGATGTGCATCGTTTTATTGACGGGGAGTAAGAAGACGCGCGTGGCAACGGAGCAGGCGCAAAGGACACGCGCGCAAGCCGTGAAAGTGTTGGAGGAGGCGTTGCAAAAGCGTGCGAAGGTGGTCTCTATAGACGAGTTCAGGACGAGCAAGCTCTGTAGTGCCTTCAGATGCTTCACCGTTGCAAGCTTCTCGACTGTTGTCAATACCACACACTATTTCCTACGATCCATTCAGGGTCGAACTATGGTCTACGTACTGGTAGCAAAAACCCTGCGCAGTCGAAAGTGTGTGTGTGTTATCTTCTACGAGCTCACAATTTTGGCAAGAAGCTCCACGAGCACAGAAGACGTCGAGAGTGCATCAGAGCAGAAAGCTACGCTGAAAGTCTTGTCACGGACATGAAAGCTACATTTACAAAAAATACAAGAAATACAAGGCTCTGACATAGGCAAATGTTGTCACTGAAAGAGTGGAAAGGCAGACAAATCAGTCTTCTTCTGCTTCAGCGAGCAGATACTGGTACATTGCGTCTTCTGATTTGCAAAAATGCCAGACGCTTGGCGATGCCTGGAACACCTCCACCGACTGGTTGAGCGTCATGAGCTTCCGACTGATGTCCTCGATGAAATCCCACGCACTCTCCTGCCAACATTAATAGCAAAACACGATAGTCAGTTCTCTCTGTCTCTCCAACACATAGAAGCTCACGCTGACTCACGTAAATGGACACCTCCAGCTCGATGGCGTCTTGACAGAAATCCATCGCTTGCTTGATATTGTGGTCGAGACCTTCAACCGCAGCAAATGCTTCTGCCATCTCCTCTCGCTTCTGGTACATAATCTCTAGACATGATTTGAGGCTTACTACCAGTGACGACAGTCCGCTAAGTTGTTGACTTTGGCCTACAATCATGAACAAGTCTGTCGTCAGTATCTGCACATCCAAACACGCTCTATTTCCCAATCACGTACGACTGAGCATGATACTGGACGGTGTCAACGCGGCCATGCCCGACAGGAACAGACTCTTGCCGGCAAGAGAAATCGGCACACTCAGTCCGCCTGTCGCGGGAGCTGCAACCACACCAGCGACACCCACGACAGCTCCAGCCACTACACCAGCTGCACCAGCTGCAACTCCAGAGCCACTGAAGTCTGCAGAGCGTCCTCTCATGTGTAGCAGCGTAATGCTTTGCACCATAAGCTTGGTACACTCGGTGGTGAGATCATCTAGCTCATTGAGACTCTCGCTCATCTCGGCCACCATCGACTGCGCGCTCTGAGTCATGCGGGCGAGCGCCCACTCTGCTCGTCGCGCATACTTCTTCTCCTCGTTCTTGTCTTTTGCCTGTAGTGACGGGATCACTGCCTCTCTTAGTTTACTTAAATAGTCCGTCAGAGTCGCAATCTCATTGACAAACTGGGCGAACATGAGGTTGCATTGCTCCACATGCGCTTGACTCCGCTCCACGAGCTCGTCGCACTTGGCTAGTGTATTATTGGCTAATTTGACGAGCGTCCGCAGTCCATTCGAGAATTTGAAGGCCTTCTGGAGCTTGTGTACGACCTCCTGGAGCTGCTGCAGTTGCTGCTCTTCCGTCTCCACGACAAGCCACTCGGCACGCAACACACGCTCCGAGTCATCGGGTGTAAAGACCTTCTGCATCGTGTTCACGACACGGTCAAGTCCCGCACCTTGGATGCGCTTCATAATTGCCAATCGACTGCTTTCAAAGATGTCGGAGCCTGAGCGCTTCTTCGTCTCCACGATGGCGTCCGACACGGACACGAACGACTTGACAGACGGCAGGTCCTCAGTCGTGAAGCTGCGTTGCACAGTATGGACTGGAGGAGAGAAGTATCCACTGCCATGACGCGCTAGTGCCATGTCGTCTCGACTCTCCTCTGCCGCTGTCGTCTTTTTCACACGCGCATACTT